>BQNB010136447.1:782-17999 GCA_026074375.1 Tanacetum coccineum
TTTGCTAGCCTTGCTAGTTGCTTTCAATATATTGTTGTTCGAAAAAAAACATCTAACTGAAAAGCATTGCTCTTTAAAAAAACTAGCCGTCATTAAGCGCGCGGATACCTTGCTAGTTTATTAGCGAAAGAAATAAAAAGATACATAACAAACACGATATCAAGTAACTTAGTGACTTATTTTGTACAATATATATTTCATTTATTTGGTAATTCCATAATATACTATGTATAAATAACTAGTTATAATGCCTGTGCACGCACAAGGTTTTTTCTAATATTTTTAATTATATACTTTGGTTAAAAATATAATAACGTAACGTGTCATAAATGGTTTTACTTGCTGGATTAAAAATATGAAATCTTCGCAATCAACCTTGGGTTCCAAGTATTCTAGGAGAAACTTGTACTTTTTAAATGTTGGTATAGCGGTAGCATGTTACTTATTAGAAATACAAAAAGATATAGACGCGGTATTTGTTTATTAAGTAAATATACGTTTAGCATGTAAAAAAAGTCAAAACTAAACTGAATGAGCTTTTATCTCAATGTACAACATGTTGTATTTAAAGCTGGCTAATTAAATTGTCGTGAATTCAAATTGTTCTTTAAGGCATGTAAGATAAACTTGTGATGCTTGTCGTTAAATTAAATAGTAATGCCCGTGCAGGCGCATTATTTATACTAAAATACAATTGATAATTATATTTAAAATATATTTGTTCATTGTCAACTTATAAGTTATATTATCTATTGATTCAATCATTCCGAAAACCTTTACAATTTATAATGAAACACAAATTTGAAATCGCAATGTAGCATTCGCATGCAACTTTAGATTCGAATAGAATTTGGTTAATAATTTTAGTTTAATAATTTTTGTTTTTTGTTTTAGTTATGATTCTTATTTTAGATTATAATTATTTTTGATTTGTAGAAAGGGTTTATATATATATTAGTGAAAAGTTTAATTGCAGATTATTATAAACAAAGTTTAGTTACCGTATGGTTGGTTTCTGCATGGATAATTTATAGGGTAAATTTCACAAATCGTCCCTATGGTTTGACCCAAAATCACAGATCGTCCCTAACTCAAATTAAATACACCAAGCATCCCTAATTTTGAAACTAGTAACACACACCATCCCTATCGTTAGTTTTGCTAGTTAAGTGTTAACGGACGAGGGGTAAATTGGTCCTTTCGCGTTGAAACTAGTAATATCCTCTCAGAACTCGCACTTTCCACCACATTCTTGGTATCCAAAGCTTTCTTCCCTCGACCACGCAAATTTCTCTTACCTACACCTTCCTCCACGACACTTTCCCCCAATTTATCATGATAACCCTATCTCAATAATTTTCTCAACAACGGGTTTAGACCGTCCCTGGCGCCTAGGATTCCGTCTCAATTCAACAACCGGTTCAGCAACCATTCCAATCTTAACAATAATGGCAGTGAGCTCACCGATTTTTATACAATCACCATCATTTAAAGCAGTAGCAACATGAGGTTGAAGTTTTTGGGCGTTTAAAAAGGTGCCGTTAGAGGAATCGAGATCGGTTAACATCCACTTAATGAGGTGATTATCGAAATGAATGGAAATGTGGTTAGATGAAATACCTGATTCTTTGATTTGAAATGTGTTGCCACGAGCTACGCGGCCGATTTTGATTAGTTTGTTTGATTTGTATTCAATTGATTCGCCTTCTTTCGGGCCTTTCTTAATTATTAGCTTTATGTTTGTCGTTGATGATGATGATATGGGGTTTTCTTCTTCCATTTTCTTTTTTGGCTACTGTCTGTGTTCGTGTGTTTGTTTGAAATTTGAATACCAGGTGTTTAAGGTGGGGGTTCACTCATTTATCTACTTACCAAATTTGGGGAGATTTTGGCGACTGAGTCGCCGGTTGAGTGTGATGTTGTGATTGCGGTTCCGGATTCGGGTGTTGTGGCGGCTATCGGGTATGCAAATAAAGCGCGGGTGCCTTTTCAACAAGGGTTGATTAGGTCACATTGTGTTGGGAGGACGTTTATTGAACCGTCTCAAAGGATTAGGGATTTTGGGGTTAAGTTGAAGTTGTCACCAGTGAGGGCCGTTTTGGAAGGGAAGCGTGTTGTGGTTGTTGATGATTCGATTGTCAGAGGGACTACTTCTTCCAAAATAGTTCGTTTGTTGAAAGAAGCGGGTGCGAAAGAGATCCATATGAGGATTGCTAGTCCGCCTATCATTGCTTCGTGTTACTATGGTGTTGATACACCGAGTCCTAATGAGTTAATATCGAATAGAATGAGTGTTGAGGAGATTAGGGAGTTTATTGGGTGTGATTCGCTTGCGTTTCTAGAAATTGATAGTTTGAAGAGAATGTTGGCTGAAGACTCGCCTAACTTCTGTTACGCATGTTTCTCCGGGAAATATCCAGTGTTACCTAGTGGGATCGTGAAAAGAGTTAATATCGAATAGAATGAGTGTTGAGGAGATTAGGGAGTTTATTGGGTGTGATATTGATGCGATTGATGGGGGTTGGCTACAAGGATCAGAAGATCAAAATGGGGACGACGTGGATTTGAAAGCTGAAGAACAAGATGATATAGTGACTGTTTAACGGAAAAATGATTGAATCTTTTTTGTGGGGTAAGGGTTTAAAAGTTTCTTGATCTTGGTTTTATGGTGAAACTTATGTTTTATTTGTCCTTTAGATAAATTTTGGGTTATTTCAACGCGAAAGGACCAATTTACCCCTCGTCCGTTAACACTTAACTAGCAAAACTAACGATAGGGATGGTGTGTGTTACTAGTTTCAAAATTAGGGATGCTTGGTGTATTTAATTTGAGTTAGGGACGATCTGTGATTTTGGGTCAAACCATAGGGACGATTTGTGAAATTTTTTCTAACTAAAATAATACCTTCCAATCCAATTGCAAACACTTAAATTTCATAAACGTAACTATTTAGTTTCAAAAGTGATGGCAATCAACTATTTATTATATATATTTACCGACAGCAGTGTTATCCTAATCAGATAAAAAACAATAATATAAAATGAACAATTGAATTTTTAAATATAAAATTTCTACTAAGAACATTTTTTTATGAATTTTTGTTTTTCAGATTATAATTGGAATATCGTATTAGTTAGATCGGTCCTTTGTCGTTTTTCTGAGACAAAAGCCCTTATTTATAACAGGATAAGATAGTGGGAATTTGTTTGCGGCTAAGGTTATGGATGTCTTTGTTGTTGATCCTCTCAAGATGTTTTTGGTTGTGCGCCCGATTAGTTTTTTGGTGTTCCAATTGTTTCTTTTTTATAACTTTTTGATTTGTTAGATATATATTTTTGAAACACATTTCATTTGATAAATTTACTCCTAGCTGTGGGAACTTCACTCCTGTCGTTGCAAGAATAATAACCGCTGTAGCAATCTGTGAATACATAATAACACATGCCAATTATAGATTAGCTTATAACATGCAGTAGACCCTAAATGGCTTAAAAGTGGTGAAAATAAACAAATTTGATTTATCACCATAACTCTCATTATTAGTTATTTAAGGGTAAATCACTAAATCCTTAACTTTGAAGGACTTGTAGTTAAAAGAAAAGTCTTGCTAAAGGTGCTTTTAGTTTTGAACCATTAAATATTAATGCTTCACAATTTGTTATCCGCTTTAAAACATGCAATAAGCAGCTAAAGAGTCCCTGCTCGAAGCAATTTCTTTTGGGTATATATGGAATTGCCCCTTCTATATTTGTTGTCATAGGTGGTAAGATGGGCGAGTTGGGCAATGTGGCTTTGATTAAATTGGTCCCTTTATTTGAGTCAAAACGGCAGTTGGTTTTGTGTAAATTATCTGTAAATAATGCCATAATCAAATCTGTCAAACATCCAGCATATCGTGTAGCAAATTAATGCTTAAAGTTATACTACTTATAGTGCTAAGAGTGGTCACGTGATTGATCTTTAGGATGTTGTGTCGTCATAATCTTGTTGTTGATAGAAACTATCATTTATACAACTATATGCTTTTGGACACTGGGTTAGCTACTTAAATTGAATACTCACTAACCTCGTGGCACTGAGCCAGCCATAAGTCTTTGTTCTATCATCTTCTGGTGTACCTTGATAACCGGTTTAACTGCAGGTCTTGTAAAGGAGACTGTGGGCATCCTCTTAGATTAGTTTCGTGGCCACAATTATCACAAATGACAATATATGATGGCACTGCAGATAAAAAGATACAGGTTTAGTGGTAGAAAAAATATAAGGCAAAAAGGTAAAAAATGAGGAGATAAATAAGCTATATAATTAGGGTTGGTGACTAACTATTCGTGGAGGACCCTGCTTGGATGCATGTCGCCTTGGGATCCGTTTGTGAAGACGATCTTTGATCTTGCACGTACATATGGCAATATTAGACTTCGATCAACGCCTATTTACATCATATCATATGATAATCAACTACTAAGAATTTCTTTTTCAATTATTATTACATTGTAATAATCTAAATCTTAATTCAACACAATATGAACATTTGACTTGTTGATTATGAATGATGCAGACATGTGCGAGCTGACGCACACACGACGTACATGTTTGTCTAGCTGTTCTATAAAAATAGGACTGGTAATCCAATATCTACAACACCTATCAATGACGATAAAAGAAAATTCTTGTGGGCTAATCAATGTCATCCATAACTTGTAATGAAGACAAATTGACAATATAAAGATGGCTAATTCAGCTTATAAATTCACCAAATATAAACAATGCACTTTAAGGGTGACATCCTTTGCAACTAAAGGTATCACGTATGATATTTGTATGAAAACGGACGCAAGTATGTTGTAACGGGTTAAATAGGTAAATTAAAATATTAAAGATAGCTATTGAAGGAATGGGTCGAGCATATCCAACTGATTGAATGTTGTATTCAAACTATTGCAACCTCTGCTCAAAAAAAACTATTGCAACCTCCTAAATATAATAATATCGTTTTTTATTAGGGGTGTTTAAATGGTCGTTTTTGGTTGACTGGAGTTGTTCAGTTTGGTTTATTCGGTTTTGTAAGAAGAAAAAATATACCCTGATAACCAAACTGTAAATGAGCTAAACCAAAACAAACCACCCAAGTTAACAATCGGGTTAATGAGTTTGGGGCCCATTAAACCGATTAAGGAAGCTAAAGGTAGAAATTTAAAAAAAGATTACTACAACTAAGATGGTTACATATACAGACCGAATAAAAAAGAATAGGTCTTAACTTAGAAATGAATTCAATATGAAATCAAATCCATATTCTTGAAACTTCAATATTCTCAGTATCATTAGAAAAGGGTATAAGGACTTTGAAAATTAATCATCTCACAATTTGAAACTTCAATAAACTCCTGAACATAGTTTTGGTTCATACAACAAAGAAAGTCAAATTTATATAGTATCATCTAAGCTGAAAAGTTACCAATATCCCATCTAAGATTTCATGCATCCGGATTCGGTATACATTCGGTTATTCGGGTGTCCTAATTTTTTACTTTAAAAACCAAACCCAAACCTAAAACCAAAATATTATTTCGATTAAACCCAATAACCCACCCAAACCCAAATAAGTCGAAACCTGATAAACCATATAAATTTTGATCGGTTAGTATGCCATATCTATAAGTTATATCTACACAAAAAAGTAAACCAACAAAGAAACAATCAGTTTCCATGCTGCCATGCTAAATCAAGAAAATAAAGAAATTTATGCAAGAATCTAGCAAATGGGTCACAACATGCCCATGATGTATTATGCTAGTAGCAAATCACTTAGATAGTGCCAATAAGCTTAAATATCCTACTGAAATTAAAACAAACCAAAATTTACAACCCATTCGATTACTCGCCTTCGGAGGTAAAGATGTCTGCATGTTGACTTTTACTTTTTAGTGATCACAAACAACACCACTCTCACATGTGCCAAATACATTCACAGCCAATTCTATGAGCTCAAGGTTTCTTTTTTAGCTTTATAACTTTATTTAAATGAGTATCATGCTAAATTACAAAAGAATGAAACTTTAAGCATAACCGACATGTTTAATTTATCAACTATCAGTTCCCTTTGCTGTCTATTATCTACCAGTTATCACAATACATAACAATTATTCTTAGTTCAACACATTACATGACACGATTAGCTTGACTAAAACATCAAACATAACACACTGAAATTACTAATCAAGTGTGTTTGATGAGGGAAAAACAACATGCCTAATGAAGGGCATGTGGATAAATGTAAGGCCAGATGATGTTGCAGTTAGTGTAAAACCATAGAACTATTTATATACCTTGCCCAAACAACCATGAAGCATCGTCTCTATACAGAATTTTGTTTATTGCTTATAAAACATGATATTTATTTCTACAAAGAGCCATAACCATCTTTGTTACTTACTTCGCCCCAAATTCAGACAACTAACATAAAAGAATTTGCAAAATTTCAAAAACGTAACACTGAAATCACAATCTAATGGTTCAAAACAAATAAAAATCAAAACGTTCGTACAAACCAAACATATTCAATCAAAAATATTCAAGAATCTAAATAAATTGCGACTATAACGTTAGGCTTTTCATAATCTTTAAAATTCTTGATCGACATTGAACATCTTCTGATTGTATTGGTGTTCAATGTCGATCGAGAATTTGTTACGGTTTTTTTGTTGGAAGGGCTTTGGTGGTGTCGATGATATATGAGGTTATGAGAAGTTAGTTATTAAGCGTGCTTTTCATTTAAAATTTACAATCTCACCCAAAAGTATCGAGTGTTAAAAGTTGGGGTTCTTGTACTCTAATCTTTGTATGTCTTCTCCCCCTTTTTTAAGTTTTTTTCTTTATGTTTTTGACACTTATACTTTTATGTTTAATTCTTTTTTTTCACTATATAAAAACGTGGGGTATTTTTTTTTTTTGCCAATTTTAGAAATATTTTGACTTTTCTAATTAAAAATAATTTAAAAAACTTAAAAAAGAAAATCTAATTAAAAAAATATTACTAAATTTAGTATGATTTGATTTTTTTGAAATACAAATACCCCACTTGACGTTTTCCTTTACTATGTAAAAGATTTGAATTTTATGAATGAAATGGTTAGTTTGTTAAAAGAATGAAATAATTGTTTAGGGGGTTTTATGAAAATAAAGAGGTGAGTGGTGTTATTTGGTGTTATGATTAGGGGAGTGGTGTTGGTGTTATGCTGATGTGGCGCTGACGTGGCAGCAAAAACTTGGTGTTGCCAAGTTATGATACCTGATGCTCTAAGTGAGCCATTTCAACCTCATTACTTATTTTAATATTATAAAATAATATTCAATTCCAAATCATATTTGCTAATCTAAATTAAATATCAAACAACAATTTACACAATTATTCATTTTCTCTCTCATACTTTTCTTTCAAACATGACTCGTGATATAAATATCCTTTGAAAAAAACCATTTGTAACCCCGAGTTGAGATCCTCAAAAAACAAGGGCAAAAAAAAAAACAAATGGGTTAATCCTAACCACTCATTTTTTTTTATCACTTTTCCCACCTTTTTCTTAAAAACTCAAATATTCTAGCAAACGATAATCGTTAAATAAATAAATTTTTAAAGAAAAAAATACACCAATCGGCGTACGTGTATTTCTTTTAATCTTTTTTAATAGAGGGGACTTATATATACCTTTCGTACGAACTTTTTGTCGGAATTTTTTTTTTCATTCACGTCAGAAAAAATCTCATGGGATTTTTTGATAATCAAATGAGATTGTGTACAAATCTCAAGTGATTGTTTTCAGACGTGGATTGAAAAAAAAACGAAAAAAAAAGTTCGTCGAAATGAAAGTATCGCAACGAGTAATTTTTTATCTTTCTTTAGAGGGACACTTATATATTTATTTTCGAACGATACACTTTTTCGATTTTTTTTTTCAATCACGTCTGAAAAAAATCACATGAGTTTGTATCACAAATTCAATGTGATTTGTGGAAATCACTTGAGATTGATGATAAAATTCATGTGATTTTTTTAGGTTGTGATTTTTCGACAAACTCTTTTTTCGAATTATTTTTTTTTCAATCACGTCTTAAAAAATCTCATGATTTTTGTATCACAAAATCACATGTGATTTTGTGAAATCTCATGAGAGTGTGATAAAAATATCATGTGAATTTTTCAAGACGTGATTGACATAAAAAATACAAAAAAAAAGTTCGTCGATGTATCACAACGAGTATTTTTTATCTTTCTATTGGGTGGTATTCTATTTTACTTTAGTCGAACTTTTTTTCGAATTTTTTTTCAATCACGTCTGAAAAAAATCACCATGAGATTTGTATCAGAATCTCATGTGATTTCAAAATTACTGAGATTTTTTCTGACCGTGATTGAAAAAAAATTCGAAATAAGTTTCGTCGAAAGTATATAGAAGTGCCCTCGATAGAAAGTTAGATTTTATTCTCGTCGCGATGGTATGTTCGTGTTGCGTAACGATTAACGGTTTGTGAGATTTTAATTTTTAAAAATATAGGTGAAAGTGAGTTTTTTTATTAATTAAATTAAAATAATGAATTAATCTAAACCATTGGATAAAATATAAAATGAATGGATAAAGCTGAAGCGGCTTGTTCTGTTTTTTTTGGACATGTTCCTTATGGAAACTGTTCTCCTCATGTTTTTTGATTTATATTTTTTTTTATTTTTATAATTTTTCATGTTAAAAAAAATGTGACACGGAAAAATACGGATCACGAAAAAAATTTTAAGTTTTAACAGGTCAAAAGTATGAAACTGTTAAAAATTACGGAACAGAAACTGATAAAAAAATGCGCTGTACTGTAAAAAGGGGGGTACAAAAGGAATCTTTGTACCTTTTTGGTACTTTTTAGCGGGCCAGAGAGGTACCAATAGTAGCACCCTTCAAACATATACTAAATCTTAATTTAATTACAATCACATCGACAAACCAAACGGGCCCTCAAATTATATACTCTCTACTCCCATTATCATTTTTACTATTAAAATGTGTCAACAAAATACATTTTAGTTTACGTTTTTTATTTATCTATATAGTGTTTACGTTTTTAATTCCGTACGTTTACGTTTTTAATTATTTTTGTAACGTTTTTAATTTATGAATAATAAAAGTTTTAGTTTTTAATAATAAAAAATGAGCTGTTCGGTGGAGGGTTTTGATAATAGTGAATTTGTGAAAGAGTGTGAGGGTAAAAGTAAGAGTGAGAAAGCTACCGTGACGTTAATGTGTCCGATAAAAGTGTTTTTTTTAATGATAATGGATAAAAGTAGCCTAATCACATTCGTTGGGTTTGTTTCACTATATATAGGTACATATATTTTGCTTATGTAAGCTTCTTGACCAAATGACCACTATTCCATTATACAAAACACACACATAGTACAACCTCTATGTCACTGTTATGTGTTCCCTTTTTAGCTTTTTTGCTGTTACATTAACATCTCTTCCCTCTGAAACACCCCTCATCTTCTCTTCACCTTTTTCCATCAACCCAACGACAACAACAAAACCAAAACAAAAAAAAACAAAAAAAACCTTCTAAAACCAATCCTTAAAAAGTAACAAAACATGTCCTTAAAACATCCACTTAAACCTTAACCAAACATAACTAAAAAAACACAACAGAAACACCAAACATGATCACCAACAAATATGTTTTTTCTTTACCTATTTTATTCCTTATCTGTTCAGGCTCACTGATCTCATCAGCATCAGCAACACCACCAGCAAGTAAGTCCAAAAACCACAAATTCACAATCTTTATCACATTTCAATCCTACAGTTAATTTTTCATAACTTAATTTGCAGAAATTTTGACTGGCATTACGTCGAACATCGCATCTGCACTCTTCAAATGGCTATGGTCCCTCAAACCCACAGCTAAAATCAACTTGGGTTTGTTCAATTTTTATATATTTTTCACATGGGTTTGTTAAAAGATTGAAAATGTGATGTGGGTTTTTTTTCTTTTTGTGTTTTGGTTATGTTGCACAGGTGTTTCGAGCCGTTCAATGGTGAAATATGAAGGAGGGTATAATGTTGAAACTGTGTTTGATGGGAGTAAGCTTGGGATTGAACCTTATTGTGTGGAAGTTACTCCAAATGGTGATATTGTGGTGTTAGATTCTGAGAATAGTAATCTTTATAAAGTTTCGACACCCTTATCTACATGTAAGTTTTAACTTTTATGTCTATTTGTATGCAAATAATATGATTATTTGAGAGTGTTTGTGCTAAAGTGAATAGAGAGGTCAAATTGAAGAAGTGTCTATGGATTGTTGCGTTTTATAAAACCGATAACCAGATGAGTAGTTTTGTTTCTACAGTCGTATTGGTCCTAATTTAAGTTTTTTGGGTTGTTTCGATTGGAAATATTGTAAATTATTGTTATAATTCCCGTCGTCTTGCTAGTTTTTATTTATTCATATAGTTGACATCCAAAATAAAAAGATCAGCAGTTTTGAGTGTTTGATGTGACATGTTTATCTGTTTATTTTAGAGTAAATAAGCACTATAAAATAAGCAATCCTGTTCCTTCTAAAGATGTAAGTAATTCCAAACACATAGAAATTGTTGTAAGAAAACTGATTATTAGTTTCTCATATATTTCAGTTGTAATAATCAGTGTCCAGTGCAGTGTGTAACCGTGATTTAGTTTCTGTGAGTTTAGAATCGGAGTTAAGTTGCTTGATGAACCGCCTAAGCATAATTGTTCAGGAGGGCTCCACTTTTGGGATTGTGTATGCTTTTGTTTAGAGGAATACTCATCTTTAAGTATAATAATTTTGTTTTATTAATCATAAAGAATCTATTCCATTTTATGTTTGTGTGCTAACTTACTTTTTCTACTAAAGCTTAAATCTTGCTAATGATTGACTAAACTTTATACACTTTAGATTCGGTTCAAACTCCCTTTTTTCTTTTCTTATATAATATAAAGACTTTGAATCTTCTATAGTGAAGTTATGTTTGCGTGTTGGCTTTTGAAATTCAGAAGCTTTTTCTAGAACCCTGTGTTTATTCTTATACTTTTGGTCAAAACTGAGTCTGTCCTATGCTTACTGTTGGATTTTTACGTAAGTTTCTTGCATATTTGTATCCTCATATCCTCGTTTGGTTTCAATTTCCCTTGTCACAGATAGTCGACCCAAGCTTGTGGCTGGTTCGTCTGAAGGTCATTTTGGTCATGTGGATGGCAAGTTAAGAGAATCCAGGATGAATCACCCGAAAGGACTCACAGTAGATGATAGAGGAAATGTATATGTAGCTGACACCATGAATATGGCTATCAGGAAGATCAGCGATACAGGTATTACAGTTTAAAATGCAACGAGTAATTATACGACAATTGTTTAGAAAAAGCCATCTCTATAACTCAATAAAGTAATGAAAACAATTTTGTGTTATATTTAGGGGTCGTAACCATAGCTGGAGGAAACTGGGCACGCGGGACTGGCCATATTGATGGTCCAAGCGACAATGCAAAGTTTTCAGATGACTTTGATATAATATATGTTTCTAGTACTTGTTCTATATTAGTCATCGATAGAGGTAACCAAGCAATTCGAGAAATACAACTCCATGAGGATGATTGCTCTTCTTATCAGTATGATGGTGAACACCATTTAGGTAAATAACCCACCAAACACTCTTCACTACTCTGCTTTATTTGTTGCAATTTTTTAAGCTCTTAATTAAGCATTTGGTATTTTATTGATTACCATTTCAGGGATAGCCGTTCTTGGTGCTGCTGTGTTCTTTGGCTTCATGCTAGCCTTGTTACAGCGGAGAGTTAGTGCAATGTTCTCATCAAAGAGTGTAAGCCTTCAATTTCATAAGCTTAAACTTTAAAAACAAGTCATTACTTTTGGTCAATAGAGGTGGCAAAATGGGTTAGTGAGACTTCGCTATAAACCAAGTAACCAGCACACTTTATAAAAAGGATTTTTAATAGATAGCTGGTGTCTTAAATACACTATATATATTATTTTAGTAGTAACCTAAACTAGTGTTTTGAGTAAAATGTCTTGCGGGTTTTGCATTAAGATAACTTTGGGCGACTGTTAGAGCTGTTTGACCCAATTCCTGTAATAGCTATTGTTTGCATATCCAAATTTAGAAGATGGTCACCAGCGACTGTTGATACAGTTAGGATGATGTTTCCTTTTTATCTATCTGAACTTTTTTCTTTTAAGTGATGTTAGCCTTCTTCATTCGCGCTATTGTAATTCATACGGTTTGTCCTGAAAATTAACTCTGTATTAGTAAAGTATTCGAGTCTCTAAAACACCTAAATATTATGTTTTTGTTGTATTGTTGCTCGCGATTTACTAGTACCATGTGTGATTAAACATCATTAATCGAACTACAGGAACCAAGACCTTCGGTGAACACCATTCCACCACCTGTATATCAGAGGCCAGTGAAATCAGTGAGGCCGCCTCTAATCCCACCGGAGGACGAACACGAAAAAGAAGAAGAAGAGGGCTTATTTGGTTCACTCGGAAAACTTCTTATCAAAACCGGAACAACGGTATTTGAAATCTTTGGTAGTTCCAAAAAGAGGCAACCACACGCTCATCTGCAGATGAATTACCAACGACCCCCTCAGTTTTCCAACACTTGGCCTATGCAAGAAAGCTTTGTAGTTCCTCGTCAAGATGCGCCTCCACCACTAGAACCACGTAAACCAGAAAGACCACGCCCTTCTAAGCAGACCCGGTATCTCTATAGTGGACAAAACAATGAATCCTTTAATCAGCAACATCAAATGCAACAGTTTCAACAACAACAAATGCAACAGTTCCAACATCAACATCGTCAACAACACCATCAGAAACACTACTCGCCGGGTGCTCAGACTTATTACGAGGAGAAGAGTGAGACAACCAACGAGATAGTTTTTGGGGCTGTTCAAGAACAAGACGGAAAGCATGGAGCTGTGGTGATCAAGGCTGTTGATTACAGTAACCACCCGAATTATGGTAACCAAAATATTCGATCTAGGTATAATTACATGGGATATGCATATGGTACTTACTCATGATGAGTTAAGTTTGCTGTATTAGCGCGTTTAGACATTAGTAAGAACATGTATGAATATGATTATAGGTTTGTTGTAGCATAGAAGCTAGTTTAATGTTGTTGTAATAGCTGTAATATCCTATCGGTTTGTCTCTAGGAGGGATGTTTGGAAGTTTTCCCTTAGGGGGTCAACAAAGATTATCTAGAAACCATGTTTGTTTTCGTTAACGGTCGTTAAGTAACGACCGTTAGTTACTGTTTCTTCTACCGTTCACTTGCTCGTCAATGGTCACTTTTGATTTTTTAATTATTTTTTTGGTGCTTGGGAGTGTTGGCAAATGTGCCCATGCTTTTTGTTATATAGTAGTAACAAGTTTGAATTCAGCTTGCGCGTTGCGGCGGAGGAGACAAATTTGTTTATGCATTTCGTGTTTGAAAATGTACATAACTAAGTTTGTGTATTATGAATATATTATGGTGTTTATCACCTGGTTTTATCTATACATATGAATGATTCTCTAAGTATTTGATTTGTTGTTCATTTTTGGTTACTTAATCTTGAGTGACAGATACATGTATGGCTTAGAAAGCGTTTGCATCGTTTTATGTATTCTGTTTCACTGTTTGTTTAAGTTGATGGTAATTGTAGTTTGCGATGTTCACAACCGTGTAAGTACATACATAACTAACAGTTATACAAAATATTAATACTGCGGATACATTAACAGTTTTTCTAAAGGAGTTTGCGAAAGCCATAAGTTTCTACATATGGGTACATACATGAAGTAAACTTAGTTAAGGTTGCAGTTTAGAGTTATACAACAGATTAGTACCATGGATGTTGTAACAGTTTTCGTAAGGGAATATACAAAAGCCACAGGTTTTCGGAAACTGGGTGCATCAACATGGTTAAGTTCAAAGGTACATTATCGTGTTTTAGAGCAGATGGATGTTGTCAGGTGTTTAGGGGTTCACTTGTCGTGTTTTGCCTTCTTTGTTCCTTTGGAAGTATCAGCTTATGGTTCGGTTTTGAAAAGGGATTTCCTGGTCGATGCCCTTGGTAAGTTGGTTGGCTAGTCTCTTTTGACAGGTTTCATAGTTTCCGGAGTAACTGGAGGTGTTGACTGAAGTTCTTTTGTTTCCGCTATTTTGGGTTCGACCACTTCTGGTTGGTTGCTTGCTGTCGTGGATAATGCGGGACTCAGTGGTCTAGGGGGCTGGGTTGCCTCTGGTTGATCCTCGCTTATTGGTGCATCAGTGGTTGTTTGGGGAGGTAAGGTGGGTGAAGGGGGATCGGGTTCAAAAACTTGGGTCACTCTTGGTTGTTCTTGAATTATAGGCTCAGGTGGGATCACTTAAGGTGGTGGTGCGGGCAAGGGAAGCACAACTCTTTCGAAAACTCTGTCTAGCACCAAGTCGCGTCTTCTGGAACTACTTACACTATCAAAATGAAACTGAAACACGTGTGTAGTACCTTCTAAATCTTTGAGTGCAGATGGGAGTTCGTATGGATCTTTGTTGGGGAGCTCCGCTAAGATGCCGTTACAGTCCCTTATGAGGGTGTTAGCTTGATCGCTGAAGCAAGTGACAGACATCGTAGCAGTCCCGTCGTTTATGATTGCTTTAAAGCAATAGCTGTAAGAGTTTTATAAGTTAGGAAGCGTCTAGAAAACAATAGTATACTTTATTTGAATTTTACCTGTATACAGGAGTAGGTTGTGGTCCATGATTTTTGCATGTGGGAAACGGATCTCCTGGAATGACTTGTTTTCCGTAAGAGGCACATCATTGGTAGTACCATTTCTTTTGCGTATTTATTTTGTAAATGGTTGCTTCTGATGTGAATCTGACACCCTGTAATGAGCAAGCAGTGTATTTATTGTTATGTTGATGTCATTTTTTTTTGAAAATTATAGATATACGCGCGGGGAATTATCTAGAATGGAAGAGTTACGTACCTCATAGTTTTGTGGGTCGGCATCAAAGAGAGTAGCGAGTGAGAATCGATTCCTGAATTTTTCTTCTTCTGGATTTTCGTATCGCTGGTTATCAACATTTAGCATTGCTTGTGGCTCCGGTAGTTGTTGGTGTCTGTCGTGTACAGTTTAATGTGTCAGTGTTTACATGTTTAACGTCTACATGATTAACATACATGTGTAAAGATGTCACTGTGTTACTTACATTTGTTTGATATGGAAGGTTTCAGGTATGTTGGGGTTGAGATAGTAGTGAGTAGCAGATGTACCAGACAATTATAATCCTATATATGGTAAGTCATTAGCTGATATTAATGGTTTTAGAAAATAGAACGTGTAAGTTTGAGAGTTTGAATACGTACTTTGAAATCGTCTGACCCAACAGGAACTGACAGCTATGACAACTGGCCTTTCCATGGCTTCATATTCTTGTAAATTGAAGTTGACGGCCATGTCATGCCAAAGGGTAAGGTTGATGGTATTACCACTGTTGAAATGTATAATATAGTGTAAGTTTCTGTAAGAGATCTATTTTATAAGGTATCTGTACTTCAATTGTATTTACAATAATGTACCTTAGATTTTGGATATCGATGATTCATCGATGAATTCTGTTCGTAGTGGCATCTCCAGATGTGTGAATTCTGCTAACAGCTTGAATACGACCTATGTAATCTGTTTTGATATTAGAATATGTGCCAGTAAGTGTGTTTAACAATTGTAAATGAATATTGGTTTATTACCTGTGAGTACTGCATTCCTGACATCAGCCCTTGCTGCAAGTTCATTGTAGCTGGCGAAATTGAAGTAGTGCTCGGGGAAGTCATCTGCTGGTACTTCTTCCAAGTGTATGAACCTTCCGAATATTAAAGATGTGGGATTGTCGAGGGTTTGTTCCCACAAACCTGTTTGTTCGCAGCTAAAACATGATATTCTGTATGCTTTACGAAGGTGGAGTAACTGATCAAAGTAAGCAGTGTCTTTTACATCCATGTTTTCTTGAATAGGGTTACCTTGTAACGTACATTTTGTAGTAGTTAGTCTACTGGTTAGTTTTATATAAGGTATATTGGTATTAGTATATGTATTTGTATACCTGCTTATCCAGTAGAATGCAACAACATTTCATTGGCTGCTGAGTTTGTGCGTGTTTAGAAGTCCATTTACGGTATACAACTGCTTCGATTGTCTTGTTAGTGTCCGTTGGCTTCAGCTCTGCTATGATGGTCACATCAGGCTCTGTGACTATCATTTTGACTTTCTCTTCTGGTGTGCTTTTAGAAGTGCTAGTTGTTGCCATTGGTCTGAAAACGAAAGGAAATTTCAATATTAAATTGTTGTATTTGGCTTTGTTACAATATTGACAGTAGGCAAGGATGAAGAATGTTTGATGGTTACGAACTTGTATGTAATACAGTAGCAGAAATCACATTGAACACATGGGCAGTTTACATATAGGTAATCCGAATTGTCTATTTGAGTGTACAAATATATAGACACAATTACTGTATGTAGGAACATTTATGCATGTAGTATCATTCCATATACTAAGTAAAACAACATAGAGAGGAAAACAAATATTATGACTATGTATTAAGGGTTATATATATGTGTTAGCAGGACTGTACAATCTAAAAGTTTTAGTATATATCTACTTATTTCAATAGTAATGGTTGTATTAAGTCCACCTTATTTTTAATTGTCTATTGACTAAAGAGAAAAGTTTATTTGCATACCAGTTTCTCCTCACATACCAAGGGACAAATCCTCACCATTCATTTGGTTTTGATCTAATGGTGAGGATTAATCTAAGATTTAAACTTAATAAATCTAATTTTCTTCAACTATTTAAAGTCTTTTTTTTAATTTCCTCACTTTTACACACAGTTCGTGTGTGTTTTTCTCCCAACTGCTTCCCCACCATCATTTCCATCACCTAAAACCAGCAACAAAACCTCCTAATGAGCTAACCACAACCGTGACCCGCCATCACCCACACATACTTCACCTAATCATAGTGTGTCGTCTGATCAACGCCGTTGCACGCCGTCATGCACCACCGTCGGTCGCACACCACCGCTGTTGGCATTGATGGATTAAAATCAACAAGCTCCAATTTTTGAGTTAGAAATTGAAGGTATATACTAATTACTCT
>BQNB010136448.1:0-15218 GCA_026074375.1 Tanacetum coccineum
ATGACGCGCACTGCTTCAGAATGAGATGGCCAAACTTCGGCTGGAGCATCAGCATCAGGTGTCTCATACATGACAAGACTTCACGGGTGGACGAGTCATTGTGTTTGGTGAATGAAAGAAAGTTTGGTGAGTGCAAGAAACATAAACACCGATGGCCGGATATGTATACACATACAAATTATATCTGGTATACTCAATCCTGTTAAAGATATACACTCATTAAAATTGTCAACGAATTAATACGGCATTCATTTACTTGAATTTATGAAGTTTTAGCTTTTTCCAATTTAAGTTGACATATTATGAAAATACATCAAACCGCGTCAAATTTGAAAATTCATTGAATAATGTGTATTACACATATCAGTAAAGTAATACCATATATCCAAAAAAAAAAATAAAAATGATATGCTCTTAAGCACAACAGAGGGTGTTTGAAATCATGACTTAGAGTAGGTTACCCATTTATTTTGTCTTTAAAATGCAGATAATAAGAAAATGGTGTTTGGTTCTACGTTCTTTAGAGACAAAACATAGTTTTAGAAACGCAAAATCTGTTTAAGGAGATAGTGCATCAACAGTTATATAGAGTTGTGGAAAATACCAAATAATATAGGCTTTTCCCGACTACAAAAAATGGAATGCATGAGCGGTTCAGCTAATTATCGACAAATATGCAGAAACAAGTTTATTGAGTTATAGAAATGTAACATTACTTATTATCCTTAGGTTTCAACTGCTCTTAGTTTTAATTTTGATTCTTCAAGTAATCAGTTACTTTATAAGCACGCAATACGCTTTGATCATTTCAAAGATAGACGTTCGGATGCACCTATTATGAAGAGGGAAATCTATAGGAATACTAGAAAGAAAGTTTTAACATAGCTAACATGTGTTTAAGAAACATCTTTTGTTACTTGAAGTCTATATTACAAACAAAAAGAGCGGTTTTCGTATGATGTAAAATCGAGTCTATACATAATTTATAGCTGAGATATGTTTTACATAAGTTAAGTTCTATTGCTTAACATAAGTTCTAGTTAGTTCTTTTGCTTAACATAAGTTCTTAATCCACCTAAGGGAGTAACTAGGGCTGATGGGTTGGTGATCGAAGAGCATCAGTCTGAACTATTTTTTCTTAACCGATTTAATCAAATGTGCTTTCAGAGGGAACCATAGTTCAACCTTGCATCAATTTTTTTTTGGGTAACCATGGTTTCCGACCTTATGGCTGACTAATCCATGGGGTTTGAACCCAGCGCCACACAAACTCAATTGAATCATGTTTGGTAAGGTTTCTACCAAGTCTCAACTACCTCACTAAGTGACATCCTCATACTCACTATAAAAGAGAATGTTGGTCAAGAGTACACGCCATCACTTCCATTATTATAGTTATATACTTCCATTATTATAGTTATATTTATTGAAGTGCATTTACTCTCTCAGAACTTACAACACGTCGTGATCCTTTCAACAAACTTATAAGTTATCTTGCAAACTTATTTCTGTGTATAAGTTTGCTTGGTCAGATAGCAACCTTAGAGCAGCCTTATTGTCATTCAATCAAATGTTAACTTCGTATAACACTTTGTAATTATTTGCTTTATTCAAATAAAATTTACACGATTGAAAATGATATATTTTATTGTTTTATTCTTTGTTATATAAAACAGTCAAAGGATTTGGGATTTCATGGTACCTCTAGTTAGGGGTGGAAACGAGCGCGAGCCAAGCGCGAGCTTGAGAAAGGGAAATTGAGAGTGTGCAAACTAATCAACTTCTTTCAAATAAAAGGTAAGGGTGTGCAGATTTAATTCATCCTGGCTATAGAAAGGTCAAAAAAGGGTGTGCATATCAAATCACCTGCTAGAAAGGTCAAAGCAAGGGTGTACTAAGAAAGGTAAAACCAAGGGTGTGCGGGGTGAGTCACCTGTTAAGAAAGGGCCAAGCAAGGGTGTGTAGGGTGAGTCACCTACTAAGAAAGGAAAAAAGAAGGGTACAAAAAGGAATGTAAAAGCAGACTCAAAAAATGGTTTCACAATTAGGCTTTTGGGCATTATGAGTGTTAGAAGGAAGTTGTTTTCAAATCAAAAACTTTGATTCTACAACACACTGCTCTAGGAACTTTGACTTAGGCGGTCATTGGACAAATTTAAATGGTTACCAAGAATTTGCATTAAAAAAGTTATTCATGATCCACTATTAGCTATTAAGAGTATTCCATGAGCCAATATAAGAAGTATTTGATTAATTGTAGTGTTTGGCCTATGTAAAAAGGCAAAGTAATGGCCTTATTGATCATGAAGGTCGGGCTCATAGGTCATTACAGTAGATTATGGATTATAGGAAACATACTTCTGGACAACAATCGTGGTTCTTAATTCATTTTCATGTAGACGAGCAGGATAATGGTAAAGTACACTTCAATAGGTTTTATGTATTATTAAGGAAATGAAAGAAGGGTGGAGTGTAGGGTGTAGGAAAGTGATAGGCTTGGATGGATGTTAATCTGGAAAGGACCATGCCGTGAGCTCTGGGACAAGTATGCATAAATGATGGAAAAATCCAAATGTTTCTCATAGCTTGGGTTGTGTGTAACATTGAAAACAGAGTGACAATTGGCAATGGTTTTTGGTTGTCTTTGTTGAAGATCTAAGACTTTTCCAGGGTGCATGTATGATTATCATTTGAGATGGTCACAAGGTAAAGTTTTAAACTTCTATTGTTCCTTTTTCTAATCATGATTATCTAAATGTTATACAATAACAATTTTTGTTCTATGAAACAAGGCTTGATGGACTCAGTCAAAACCATGTTGCCATATGGCAGAGCATATGTAGTGTGCAAGGTACATATATACCAACGTTAAAAAAAAATGGAATGGTCTGCATTACACAAGCTTGTTTTGGGGGAGCTGCATCAATTACTATACAACATCAACATCAGTTCTATTCAAAGATGAACCTAATTGGTAACATTCATCCAGAGGCAAACAGTGGCTGGTCAATAGGAACCCAACAATTGGTGTAGAGCTTTCTTCAAGATGGATAGAGGCTGTGCAACATATGAGAATGGTATTTCTGAATCTTATCACAATGCCATAAGGATTTATAGAGGTAAGCCTATTATCACAATATTAGAAGATATTAGGGTTTACTTGATGCAAAGGCTTTATAGCATGCATAACTTAGCAACTAACCTAGTAGACAACATTAAACCATCAATTAGGAAGGATATAGAGCATTTGAAAGAGACCCAAAGATACTAGGTAGTCTATCCATGTGGTTCTAACCAATATGAAGTTAGGAAGGTAGATGAGTCATTTGGTGTTAACATAGAGACTAGAACATGTACCTATAAATGGTGGGATTTGAATGGTGTTCCATGTGTGCATTCTATAGCTGCATTTTGTTTCCTCAAAATTGATCCACTGTTAGGTGTTAGTGTTTGGTACTAAAAAAAGATGTGGCTAAATGCTTACAGTTATTTCATTAGGCCAGTGTGGGACACATCTATGTGGCCCCATACTAAAGAATACTCTCCTTTGTCACCAGTCTTTAGAAAGATGCCAGGTAAGCCTAAGAAACTAAGAATCAGACATGTAACATAGAGGACTAATGAAATTAGTAGAAGTGGTAGAATGATGACTTGTCAAATCTGTTAGGAAAATAGACATAACAAAAAAACTTGTAAAAAAGAACAGCAACCTAAACCAACAAAGGAAAAAAGAAAACCTTAAAGAAAAAAGGATGGTTCTAACTTTGTATTCTCAACTGGTGGTCAAACTAGTGTTGATAAAAGTGAGGTGGATCAATATGGTGGCGGTACAACTGGTGTAGTCCCAAGTAATGCAGATCCAACTGGTGAAGGCCTAAGTGATGCTGGTGCAGTACCAAGTTACGCTGCTGATACTTGATTTATGCATGAGGTATGAATATTTCTTATTCTCTTTGATTACATGTTATGCACTTATGATGATTAATACTTACACTCTATGTTTTTGCAGGTACAAAAGATGAAACTGTGATCGAAAACCCAATTAAAGAATTTCAGGGTGATGACACTCCCACCCAATAGAGTAAGGCTAATGATACTGCAAAGGTGATTGAGGATTCCATTGCAATTGTGATTGAAGATGCCATTGCAAGTGGTGTGTTGAAAGACTCCAAATCTGAAAAGAGAGTGCAAGTCTCAAAGAATTGCAAAAAGAGCAAAACCATTCCAGTTTTGCCAGATGGTACGGGATCAAGTTTTGATAAAGCATGGAATGTGGATAATGTTCTTGAAGAATGGTGAATTGTTGGGTTCAATCTTAGGTTTAATTTAATGTAGTCAAACATTAGGTCTTGTAATTGCAGTAAACAATGTCTTCGTATAAGCTGTATTTGCACTAAACTATGTGTTGGTATTAGGTGTATCTGCACTAAATAATGCCTGATAGAAAACTTTATTTTGGATAGTGTGACTTTTATGTCCATAATTTTTCTTTGAATTGCAGTAATGAATCCAAGATTCTTATGGTCAATTGATGCCTTTTTCTTTGTTTATTGTCTTTGTTGGCGCCTTTTTAAGATTCTTATGTTTCTTGTCTTTGTTGTGGTTCATATGCAGGAAATGACTGACCAAAACATTATTATTGCAAACACAAAACTACAAGCTTTTCATTACCACCTTCATAAGATTACAATCACCATTTCGAACTTTAAAACTTTACTACCAACAACATAACAACAATCACCCCTGCCTATAGACGATAAAGCCTTTTTTTTACACATGAAAACAACAACTTTCCTATAAAAACCGAAACTTGATTTAATTTCTATCAACTCCATTTGCAGACCCAAAACTTGCTTCTCTAAAGTTGACATTCCCAAGAAGAGTCAAAACCATCATTTACCAAATCTCTTATTTTGCCTTTTGTTTTGCATATTATCCATGTTTTGCTGTAGGTTAACTCTTTTCAGCATCTTGAACACCTCTTGTTTGTAGTACTCATTTGGTAATTTAGGATCAAATTAGTAAAAGGTGCCACATTTTAAACCTTACAAATTTAGAGAAATTAACATATAGTCGTAACATTAATAAAATACAAATACTAACTTACATGATAGTAATGAATACAACCCAGAAAACGTCTCAATAGATGATAAATTGTTTTTGAGGTTTGTTCAATCACTGGTTCTTCACATACGTAAATGGTGGGTTGTGAAGCACGACAAATTCGATTAGATGATGATGAAGACATTATGGTTGTATAATTTAGGTTGACGCTATGAAGTTATGGTTAGGGTTAGGGTTAGGGTTTTCGATGGCTTTGTATGATTTAGGGATCAAGAAGATGTAAAATATGAGATTTATAAAACATTTATTATAAGTGGAAATCCTATGTGGTATGTCCACGTATGCTTAACATCTCTGGTGCCGGTAAAACAAGTTTCATGTTGCAAATTAACACAAAACAAAAAGTATGTTACACTGAGTAGAACAAAAAATAGTTCACGTACCAAAACGGCACATTAGTGAAAGTACGTTGCAATTGTACGGCTAAAACCCATATTAATTATTTGTAAGAAGAAGTTGTGTGCCCACTTACAATAATTTAACTTAGCTTAATTTATATTCAAATAGAGAGAGATTTGTTGGGTCAATTCAGTGCTTAATGCTCTCTTGCTAGATTTAAACACAAATTAGACTAACTCAAGAAGACTTGATGCTAATGAAATCAGCGAGCAATCAAGAAGACTCGCTCATAATGACCATCAACTAGCAACCTCAGCGAAGTTCAAGTCAAAGATATCGTTAAAGAATTGAAGATAATTTGAAGACATACTCTCAAGCAGCTAGAGAGTAAAGGGATCTGTTGTCGCTGAAGGAAAAATGGTCATCAGGAGTTGACAATACCTTGTTGAACCTATCACCTCTCTAACTCTCCAACCGAGCATAGCTCAAAATCTCTTAAATGATTTAGGCGGGACTTTTTAAGAATGCAAAGGAGCGGGATAAAGTGCATTTTGGATAAAAGTAGAAAACAAGTACAAGTTGATGAAAAGTAAGTGAACAATTGACATAACTATTCACTAAAACATGTTTGGTAGGTTTCTACCAAGTCTCAACTACCTCACTAAGTGACATCCTCATACTCACTATAAAAGAGAATGTTGGTCAAGAGTACACGCCATCACTTCCATTATTATAGTTATATTTATTGAAGTGCATTTACTCTCTCAGAACTTACAACACGTCGTGATCCTTTCAACAAACTTATAAGTTCTCTTGCAAACTTATTTCTGTGTATAAGTTTGCTTGGTCAGATAGCAACCTTAGAGCAGCCTTATTGTCATTCAATCAAGTGTTAACTCCGTATAACACTTTGTAATTATTTGCTTTATTCAAATAAAATTTACACGATTGAAAATGATATATTTTATTGTTTTATTCTTTGTTATATAAAACCGTCAAAGGATTTGGGATTTCATGGTACCTCTAGTTAGGGGTGGAAACGAGCGCGAGCCAAGCGCGAGCTTGCCAGAGCTCGAGCTCGGTTCGTTTAAATATATAAAGCTCGAGCTCGAGCTCATTTCGAGCCTCATATGCTTTGAAGAAAATAAAGTTCAAATGAAGCTCGGCTTGTTAATCACGCTAGGCTCGAGCTCGTTTACTTCTTTTAGGCTCGTTTATACATAGTTATAAGTATAAGAAATATGTATAGACATATAATTCTAGGGCTCGTTTAGGCTCACGAGCATACTCTATCTTTTTGTATAGAGCTCGGGCTCGAGCTCGTTTAGGCTCGTCTCGTTCGAGCTTTTTACCGATCCGATCCCGAGCTTTTCACAAGCAGCTTTAAGAGATAAATTTTATCTACCGAGATGGATTCTAATTTATTTCCAAATTAATTCACTATTCAAGAACGTATTATCAGACAACCAAAGCTCCCTAAAATAGTGTCCATTATAATCACTAAAAAAGGTTAATTATAATCTTCAAACTCATTAGCGCATAACTTTATAATTCAATCCGAAAAAGGTAGACAAATTTATACCCTAATAGATAACTTTCATTGAACTGAAGATAAAATTGCATTAGACATATAGAAAGAGCACTTTATTTAGGTAGACAATTAGAACAAAACGACTGATTACATATTTTTTTAACCAGAATTTCAAATTGTCCTCGCATTGGTTGTGTTGTTGGGTGTTGTTGTGTGGGTTGTGGTGGTGGGGGGTTTTGGTTTTGTTGGTGGGTTGGGGGTTGTGTTGGTGGTTGTGGTTTGTTGTTGTGGGTTGGGGTGGTTGGTTTGTGGATGTTTGTGGATGGTGTGGGCTTTGGGCAGGTGAGGTGTGGGCTTTACTCTTAATTCTGACGAGTTTTTTCTTCACTCGCTTCTTCACTTAACTTGATCTGCCTCTCAACTTCAGCTTTCAAAATCTTCAGCTCATTCAGTTCTTTAACCAAAGCAGCTAGTTTGTCATCCTTAGAAGCCTTCTGGTCAAGCTCAGGTTCAAATTCCTGAATTAAGCGAAGCGCTTCAGAATGAGATGGCCAAACTTCGGCTGGAGCATCAGGTGTCTCATACATGACAATACACACATCCACACCACACAAAGTTTTCAGGTCGTTCATATCTTTTTTCAAACCTGCTTTCAGTTACCGCAAGGTTACTTCCCTTGTTCGTGGATCAAGCTTAGACTGGTACTTCAAGGGTGGACGAGTCATTGTGTTTGGTGAATGAAAGAAAGTTTGGTGAGTGCAAGAAACATAAAACACCAATGGCCGAATATATATACACATACAAATCATATCTGGTATACTCAATCCTGATATACATACATTAAAATGGTCAACGAATTAATACAGCATTCATGTACTTGAATTTATGAAGTTTTAGCTTTTCCAATTTAAGTTGACATATTATGTATATACCTTAAAACGCATCAAATTTAAGCCATGAAATAATGTATAAGAAATGTCATTACTACATTGTCGTGTTCTATATCAATTCACGCGGCTTTACAGTATACAATGTCGGGTAAAGTATAACTCTTGTATCTATCAAAAATGGATAATCTATAACAACAATAGAGGGTGTTTGGAATTGTGTTTTGGAGTAGATACCCAATTATTTTGTCTTTAAGTTGCAGATAATTTAAAAAAAAGGGGGTTTGGTTCTATGCTCTTTTAGAAACAAAGCAAAGTTTTAACGTAGAAACACATAATCTGTTTGAGGAGACAGTAGATCAATATTTATAGAGACTGCTTGAGTTGTAAGAAATACCAAGTAAGTTATAGACTTTTCCGACTACAAAAAATATGAATGCACGAGCGGTTCTGCTATTATCGACAAATCACTCATTATCCTTAGGCTTCAACTGCTCTTAGTCCTAATTCTGATTCTTCAAGTAAAGAATTACTTTATAAGCATGCAATATGCTTTGATCATTTTAAATATAGACATTCGGATGCACCTATTATAAAGAGGGCAACTACAGAACTACTAGCTAGAAAGAAAGTGTTACCATAGCTAACATGTGTTTAAGAAACATTCTTTTGTTACTTGAAGTCTATATTACAAAAAAAAAGAGTGGTTCTTTTGATTAACAAAGCTAAGTTCATGTTGGAAAATTAGTGAGAACATGACATTTTCTCACTAACTTGTGCATAGATGATTATTACTAGTAAATATGATTACTATGACTAATGATTTATATGGTTATGTAGTCTTTGGTGAAACCTTTGTAACGATCCTTTACATGTCCAAAACAGTATTCGTGAAAATGACATATGGAATCTCAAGGTGTTTATAATGAAACTTAAAAGAAAGAAAAAGTGTTAAAGTTTGCCACATTGGCGGGAGAAGATGTGACACTCCGCAAATTTCACAGGTCAATATCTTTCTATTTACGTGCAAAATATACCTTTATATAAGATAAACGATCTTAAATAGTACGCTCAACCCAGTGAAATTGGTCCCTCGAAAAACCGAGAAACGTCACCTACCGGAACCATAATCCGAATTTTAATTTAACGAAGTCTATTTGCCCGAACTATCGCTTTTCGACTTGAACGAGTGTATATTTAGAATTATTTTATTTTCTTACCCAAAAAGTTGCTGCTTTTTTCAGGTTTTTATAAAAACAGGGGGTGGTTAGTTTTTAATGAACAAAAAAATTTCATGCCAGTACAGTATGCATGCAAGCACACAACAAATCTTAGAACCCTTTCCCATGAGAAAATAATACTGTGTGAAAAATATCAAGCAAGATCAAACAGGTCCCCACACCCTTGGTGTCCATATCGTCCCCCCTTCTAGCCAACACCATCCCAAAGTTTTCTTGTGTCCCACTAGTACAAGGTATCCCATGTGGTTTCAAAATAAATCAAGGTTAGAGGCTCATTCTATTCACATTTTTCTCTGACTAGAAAAACACATAAGAAAAATTCTCTCTTCCTCTCTTTGGGTCGGCCGAACACCACAACACACACACTTTTGGTGTTTTTGCTTTTTGGTTCAGGATTTGTTACTAGTTTGTTGATCGGGGTTCATTCAAGAGTTTATTTGGGTCATTCTTATATTGGTTTGTGTTATATATATATTCGTTTGGGTTAAAGATTCAAATTTTTCTTTGCCATCTTCTCACAACATGTAAGTTACCATCACCTTCGTTTGTTTAAATTCTAGACTATCTATTCATTCACCGTTATCTTTTCTTCTCAAAAACATTATCATCCGTGTTTGTAACCACTTTTTATAACGAAAACATCTAAATAAACAAGGTTGTATAATGCGTTTTATTGTACTTTTGAATTTGTAGCGATAGGTTAAGCGATAAAAGTGATGTTTAGCGAGTTTTACGATGGGATTAGGCTAGTTTTATTGTGGATTTGTTGGTTGAGACACTAGAGGAGTTTAGGATATATTAGGAGTATTGGGGAAGTTGTGTTGAATTTTGGTTAGGTTTTCGGTATATATAGCTTGTTTCCAGAAATGGTTCGCGTGATTAGGGGTGTTTAAAGATGTTTTGACATGCTAAAACCCTAAGATTATGTTAGCTTATGTTCTTACGCAAATTTTTATATAAAGAACTCAAAAATACGCATTATAACGAAGGAGATATGACCATTTTAAGTTTAGCGAAACAATGACTATTTTGACAGCTCAAAAATGTTTTCGGGTACATTCTGTTAGAATTTTGAAACTAAGTTTTGATCCATTTCGAGTCCGAATTGGCTTAAACCTATAGCAGATAACTTGTAGAGAATGATTTTTTCCTTCAAACGTAGCTTTCGGTGGACTCATGAATGTTTATAGCGAAGGAGTTACGATCTCACGAAGTCGGACTAAATCTAAGAATTTCTAAGATTATAATAGAGTTGATTGAAACATAAAAATGAGTTTTCGAGCGTTTTCGGGTCCATTTGAATTATAAATACCTTCGCAAATAATAGTGTATCACTTATATATTATTAGGACGCGTTATAAACTTTATTAAGACTATTTATAAAGCGTTAAGTGATCTATTAAAAGTAAAACCGTAATATTAGACGAAATGTATATTCTGGCGAAATAAAGCAGAAACTAGACTTTTTAAGTAACTTACCGTTTGTACGCGAAATATAACTTAACGGATATAATTAGACATCGTTGATTTTCAGGATTTCCAAACTTACTAAAAATAGTAACTTTCGGTTTTGGTGTCGAAACTTAATTTAAAAGTCTATATTTTTACAAAATCATGTTTTGATTAATTGAACGAAGACACAAACACGTATGGGTGATATTGACTTTCTAAAGACGATGTATACAACGTGTCTTTATCTTTTATTTGCTCCTAAAGCCCGTCATTATTCATTTAGGTTGCGGTTAGGACTTCGTGCTCGTTACTTCGCTTTCTGACTATTTCATTACTCACTGTTTGGCTTAAGGTAAGTTTATAGCCCCACTTTTACTCGTTTTTACGATTACTTTTCTAATATTGGGGTGAGAAACATTGCTTGTTTTATGATTGGATGCAAGTACTTACTTATACGTTTACTGTTATGCCTAAGTATCGTTAACCTACTACTGCCCTATCATGAACCGTCAATTACATGTTGTAAGCGCGAGTGTTATAAATAGATCGATTTGGGCTTAATATCCCCCGTCCAGGTTTAGTGATTCTTACTTGTATCGAAGGGCCGATCAAACGGACGTATAGCATGTTGGATTTCTAGGTGATCTTGGGTTAGATACCTAGCTGGGCGTTCATAACTTGGCAATTACTTGCTACATACTTTGTTTAGCTTCGGTGTCATGAGCTTAGTGCAAATGTAAATACTTTTTGTGATTGTTGTGTGTGTTACAATAGTTACACGTTTATAAATCTTGCGGTCCATACTTATAGTTTAACTAAACCTATGAACTCACTAACATTATGTTGACGTTTTAAGCATGTTTTCTCAGGTGCTTAGCTTTTGGGACTTTGATGTGCAACGTGAGGTCTTCATGCATTTTGGCTTCTTTTTAGGGAAAAATTTATCTAAATACTCGTTGTCTTCTCAATTAATTTTAATGCTTCCGCTATGTCATTTAAATATATTTGAATTATTGTAAGACTCTATTTAAGTTAATTAAAGCAACAAGGTATTATTTTCAGAACGTCCATATAATGGTCGTTCTTTATTATTTTGTGTGATGTCTATTCATGACGTTACGCCCTCAGTTACCTATTCCGCTGCGATCAAATTTGGGGGTGTGACAGATTGGTATCAAGAGCCAAGGTTATAGAGAACTAGGTTACATATTAGGCCTAGACTATAACCGTTACGTAATTCTTATATGATTATTTCCCTTTTGATTATACGTGCTTTATCTTTGCCTATATATATACGTATAATATTTTGCCTATGTTTATTATCTCTTAAACTTATTCTGCCATATATTTATTTTGCCATGAGTGCATAATTATTTTGCCATGAGTGCATATTTATTTTGCCACGATTGCATATTCATTTTGCCATGAGTTTATTTTCGTCTCACGTTTACTCGCTTTGCACGCATCCTGCATTGTTTTATATAAAGCTTATTTATATAAATACTAGAACTTTTCCTAAGACATTGTGAGTGACATAATGGTCTCTAAACTCTTCCTAAGAAATCGTGAGTGATACGATGGTCTTTAAAACTTTTTCATGACTTTACATGATACCGTTTTACATAACATTGAAACTCGTCACAGCCTGCCAACCCCACTGGTTATCTTACTATCCGACTTCGAAGACAAGTTTGAACACCCGTCCCATACTTTTGAAACACCTACGTCATCTCGTAACCCGTCGCCTAGAAACATTCTGATTAATTCGTAAACGAATTTAACCAATCACCTTGTAACATCCCATTTTTGGAAACACGACTTTAGGAACCCGAGATATTTTATTTTTCTTTACTCCGCTTGATTTTGAAGAAAATGCTGACAACAAACAAGGAATGAGCTCCGTGAAAATTGAGCAAATTGTAGCTCAACGAGTTACTAACGCTATTAAGGCTATTGCTATCTACGAGACAAAAATCCGAGTGACTCACAAATCGATAGTTCGGGACATACGTCAAGGAGCCAAGGTTGCAAGGAATGCTAACAACAAAAGGAAGTGGAAAGGAGGTTACCAAAACAACACGGGACAACAAAACAAATGACAAAAGGTCGTGAGAGCCTACATTGCTGGGCCTGAAGTGAATAAAGTATATGCTGGGAGCTTGCCTTAATGCAACAAGTATAAGTTGCACCATGCTGGACCATGCACTATGAAGTGCGGTAACTGCAAGAGAGTTGGTCACATGACAAGGGATTGTAGGATTCTCGTTCCTGCCACAACTCAAAGAACCCAAATGGCAAATCAAAATTCTGCAGTTACTTGCCATAAGAGTGGAAAGCAAGGGCATCACATGGGTGAGTGCTCGAAGTAGAAGAATCAGAATTTTGGTAATCATAAGGGAGACAAAGAAATAGCTCGCAGGAACCCCAACGTCGTTATAAATCATGCTAATGCTTAAGGATAGATTTTTCCTGCCTTGCCTAGTGAGACTTAAGTCGAAGCCTTCTTGGACAGTATCCCTAAGAGATTTGCACTAGTACTTTCCTAATGAATTTCGTTATATTGTTTTTAAATCCTATATTAACTTATGTGTCATGACGATTCCGTTAGATACACTCCTTGAATTGTTACCGTCTTATAAACTATTTCGCTATCATCTTATAAACTATTTTGCTGTTATTTTATAAACTATTTTGCTATCGTCTTATAAACTATTTTGTTGTTATTTATAAACTATTTTGCTATCATCTTATAAACCATTTTGCTACCATCTCAAAAACTATTTTGTTATCATCTTACAAATAATATTGTTGTTATCTTATAAACTATTTTGCTTTCATCTTATGAACTATTTTACTACTTTATAAACCGTTTTGACTACTACATTACAAACAGTTGGTTTATACCATTTAACTCTGAGGAACATATCACTAGTTTGACGAAATGAGCATTTCATCATTAGTCCTTAATTATATATAGCTTGATCACCTATGTCTAATTTAGGAAGGACCATGCTATGCTAGAGTAGTCACTTTAAAATTTTGTCAAAACTCAATTTTCTACTTATATTCCTAAAATCGAGATCTTTGTATGTGTGTTCATAAGCAGTGCAAGTCCTGGACATACGTATTAGTAAGCACATTAACTAATGAGACTTTTACACAACCTTATCACACATAATCAGCCTCATTGATGTGTCGTTGTGTGGTTGTAATTTATGTTTCAAGTTTTAAATTTATATTTTGCCGACTTTACAAAAAATAACACTTTAACAGGCAGTGTACCAGGTCAGATGGGAGTTTCGTGGTAAGTAGGGTGTTGATCACTAAGAGCAAGAAACAATCTTTCAATTTATTAATATTTTGGTAATATAAACTAAGTTAATTCTATTCTATGTTAAACTTATGCTAAACCTATGTTAATCCTAAATCTAACGGATAAGGGCGTTTTTAGCCTGAGAGACTGTCACAGGTTTTATGGTGACTAAAATCAACTTAAGATACTAAAACACACGCAAGAAAATTAACAGAAGCTAAAAGAGCAGTCTAGCCAAATATAAGAAAACTGTATTAACCATTATTAATCTAATTAGAACATTGGTTTGTTTATTTAGTGCAATGATTACTTATCACGAGGCGGCATATCATTCTTAAGACTTAGGCGGTACTTCTTCCTAAGACCTAGATACGAAGAATTCTGTCACAATTAAACGTATCTGCATTAAGCATCCTTATTTGCATCTATCTTAGGGATTAAAGCAAAGGTGATATTGTTAAACCCTAGATCATAAAGACTTTACCCAGTTACTACTTAAAGGAAATTCATACACTAGTAGTTCATTAACCAAGTCTTTAGCAATTAATTGAGAACGTACTCATTGATCCCAAAGGTTACCTGCCGGTCCAACTAAGCTTGCAATCTAAAGATAAAGATAGGTTATTATTCGTGATCCTATTGGTCTAGATGTATAAATCACTATATGGAGAGCCATCCCGACATCTAGATTACTTGGTCCCTATCACTAGATCCAGTTAAATGATAGGTCACATACAAAAGCACATAAACAAGTATAAAATGATAAACATAAATAAGCAATCAACGATAAATTAAGCAATCGAGATAAACAAACCAAATATTCAGATCTTCATAATAATTGCTAATACCCAAAGGTATTAGCCTTTAAACGTCATAGTCAATACAAAAGTAATAATTTAGCCAAGGTAAACTAACCAAGTTAACGAATGATACCAAAAACTAGACGATTATTGGGTCTTAAAAGACTTCATGGATTCTTAGAAGTTACTGCTGCTCAGGTACATAATGGAAATTATGCTAAGTGGTTAGTACTGGTAGTACAACGCTACCACTACTAGTTACTACTGTTAGTATAATTTAGTACTGATAGCATAAAGTTACTGCTGTTAGTTGAAGTTAAAACTACTCAGTGTTAAAGACTAAAATATAAGCTAAGTAGTTAGTGTTGTTAGTAGTAAAAGTTAAGACTGCTAGTACATGTTACTACTATTAGTGTATATTAGTACTGCTAGTACTAATGTTATTACTGCTTATGTTTATTAGTGCTGGTGGTGGAAAGATTACAACTGTTTGAAGACTTTTTACTGTCAAGATGATAAAGACGAATTAAA
>BQNB010136449.1:0-17999 GCA_026074375.1 Tanacetum coccineum
ATCGACATTCATTCATCACAAATTCGATTATAAACATGACATAATACCATCATTTCATATATAATTGGAAAACATACATGATTGGTTTAGATAAAATGATCATACATTTAGGTTACAAAATAAGCATAATAACCTAAAGCCTCTCTAGACATCCCAGCCTCGGCCTCCATCAAAAGACGTGTATGTGCATGTCCACGTCTGTCTCTAAATAGCATATTGACCCGACCGGCCAATAACTGTCTCTGTCCCTGCTCGTCATCCAACCTCGTGTAGATCTCATCTGTATCTCGCCTAACCATAGACTCAAACTCTCTCATGTGTGCACCCAACTCTGTATCGGTACTAACTGGAGCTCCCTGTAAGGTCTCAACAATCTCATCCCATGAATCCGTGATCCCATATCCAACATATCTCTCTAGGTCACGCCTGATCTCCTTGTCCATAGTGTCAATAAAGCCATAATCTGCCCTAAGATCTCCAGCTGGTCTAGCAGCAGCAGCGGCAGAGCTCTCTCCTACCTCATATCCGGGACCCAGAGCGATACCTAACCCCATCCGAGGTGGTAGGTTAACCTCGGGTCTATCCTCTCTATGACTGGCAGAGGGTAACAACAATGGTGGAAATGAAGTAGGAGCTGATGTAGGCAAGGGTGGTGGTGCATCTGGTCTGGTAGGGGAGAGTATGAAGGGTGGTGGTAATGGTAGAGAATGGGAAGTAGCTGCAGCCTCAGCTCTCATCCGAATCGTGGCAGCTCGATAGCCCAATGAACGAATAGGACTAGGAGGTGGTGCTGTCAATACAGGTGAGGGTGGTGATAGTGGGAAAGGAATCTGGGGTGGTGATGAAGACCATGGAGATAGTGGTGATGCTGGTGGGGAAGATATAGCAAGCAGTCTGGCAACCTCAGAATCAGACCATGCTGGTACAGGTAATGGCTCTAGAATAGTAATCCTAGCTGTCATACGATATGCAGGGTGAGGTGGTGGTGTGGCCGCAGACTCATCAGTCTCAAACGGCTCAGTCTCCTCTGCAGACGGGGCAGTAGCTGGTAAAGCAACAACTACAGGGTAGGCAGGAGCTGAGTGCTCCTCCTCCGCCTCCTCGTCAATCTCAACATCCATCTCGTCATCCTCATCCTCCTCATCGGCATCGATGTCCATATCAGCATCCTCATCCTCCTCAATGTCCATCTCATCATCTCCGTCATCTCCTCCGTCAGCAGGATAGTCGATAGGATCCTCCTCAGGGTCCTCATCGTCATCCTCCTCCGGGTCTGCCTCTGGATCAGTATCTGGAACATAATCAGGTGACTGTGCAGTAGGTGAGGCATCCTCAGCATACAACTGATCCTCAGCAATGATCTCATCATCAGCATGCTCTGCACCTGGAACATAATCTGGCGAAGGTGGTGCATGCTCTGGCTCCTCCGGGCCAGGCACATAATCTGGAGAGGGTGGTGCCTGAAGAGCGGCCTCCAAGTATGGGTCCTCTGGCATGTAAGGTAGCTCAAGTAACTCGTGATCATCGGCTCTAGGTGATCCGATGTCTGATAGATCCTCAAATGGGCTGGAAACCTCCGTGTGTGTAACCCCTGATTCATCCGAATCTGACATGACTGAATCTGAAAATTCAAAATAGCTTATATTAGTATTTAATATAAGACTCTTATAGTAATATACATTTATATCATAACATGTATATCAAATATGAATGCATCTAGTCCAACCAACTAATGCAACAAGTAGAGTATGCATGAATGTATGCACATATGTATGTCCCGTGTAAAACCCCGTTGTATGAATTTGTTTGTTTGAAAACGGTTATAGTCCAGCAAAAACATTTGACCTGGTTCTCTATAACCTTGGCTCTTGATACCAATCTGTAACACCCCCAAATTGGGTCGCAGCGGAATAAGGGTCCGGGGCGTGTTACTTCTCAGATCAATAACACAAGATATATATGAACGACACAAAAAGTCGTTTAAAATGATACATTGGATTTAATTGAAAGACTTAATACAAAAGCATATAGCTTTTACTTGTTCTTAATATTGCCGATATTACATAAAGTTACCATGACATTTCCCAAATTGAGCTCTAAATCTTTAAGCGTGCAATCCAAAATATAACCCAATGCATCCTTGGCATCCCATGCCTATTGATCTCCTGAAAACATTGCTTAAAAACGTCAACAAAATTGTTGGTGAATTCATAGGTTTGATAAAAACAATAAGTGCAGGACGCGCAAGTCTTTTAGTGATACTGCAACACATGCAGATCTCACAAACTAGATTACATTTACACTAACTCAAATTATGGGAAAACGCTGAAGTAGCTCGACAGTCTTTTTTTCGCAAGAAATATGCTACTATCCCCGAGATGATTTCTAACCCGAAACATCTAAAATTCGACAAGTAATATCGTTCGTATCCCGGATTAAGCAATTCACCCTCACGGGAGGTCGTTTCCCGAATAGATCTGAATACATAACATTTTCGCCCTCACATAATGTAATTGCCAAATACATCTATGCAATTGACACTCATGATAATGGGCCTTAACTGGGTATCCGCTACTTAGCAAACATGTAATCAATAATTGCGTTCAATTTGGTAAAAACAAAGCATGTTTTTCAACCCCCCCATAATTAAAATCATTGAAATCGTAAAAATGTGGGCCTATGAACTCACCTTAGTTCTGAATAATCCAAATATCGCGAGATAGCATGCGTTCAGTAAAAGATCGAAAGCAACCTAAATTATCATAGGTCTATAAGTAACCGGCTTAACTTGAATACAATCTTATAGTTGTTACATCATACTATCGTATCGGTAGAGCTAATCAATAATTTTTAAGAGGTCTGACATGACTTCGAGGAGTTAGGACACACTTTAAAATCGAAATCCACCAACTCGTCGAAACGCCATCCAGCGAATAGCCTCATTATGAAACTCCCTATAATATATACTTTGATAACCACATGATATTCTATATATCTCAATCACCAACAATGGTTTTGGTAAAATTGTGGTTTATTAAGTTAAAACGGATTATAATTACTGTGGTAGATTTCAGCACACAATAATACTCATGGCGTAACTTCGCGTTTTAAACCCGATTCTTGCTTTCTTATTCCATCTTTTCTGTATTAGTCGGGTTTATCGATATTTGACATTTCATAAATATTACTCGGCGAGAGCCCATAAACAGTGAAACAGTTTTACGTGTTCACAGGGGCAGGCGCTGGAGCGAATTAGATAGGTTTTATGCATAGGAGTGTATCGGTGGATTTACCTAACAGTGTCGTAAAAGAACTCTTTACGTGTAAGACTAAGACTCGATCGAGAACTTTTATTCGGTCCTACTTAAGCATGCATAAACCAACACTCTTTATGTCTCTCGTTGATGTGTGGCGAAGCGAGTCGTGGTTATAGCATTGCAGTCTTATCTCACGGTCTGGTAGTGCGGATTTTTTTAATGGTGACTTTTAGCGTTCCTGTCGACTTGAGATGTAGTAAGTGACGTTAAAGGAAAGGATAACTTCTGTGTCTAGAATAGTAACTTGTCTAAAAATAGTTTTGATACAGTATTAATTGTCATAAACTCGCAATTCATAACTTGTGCTTATTAATTGAAAAATTACGATTCTTATCATTTTGGAATCCTAAAAAGTGTATTATTTATTAAAAATATATACTTGCTGTTTATATAAATTCTTATAAAAATGTTTTTATAAAAATTTACTTACGACTTCGTTTATTAACGTATAACTCGTTTTTAACATAACTTTTTCGTTATTAATCCGTTTAACAAGTTTCTTACTTTTTCGGAATCGTCGTGAATTGTATTATCTTATAAAAATATAAAATGGGTATGTTAAAATTCGAATTTTGGACAGCAAGTTAGGTTGAGTTTGTTAAGTCCATTTTTAACCTTTTCTTTATACTTTACCACTTTTGTATTTTACCACAAGTCTTATATATCATATATATTATATATCATATATATATTAAGTGTCCATTGTCCATATTAGTCCTCATATGTCCAAGTTACCAAGGTTAACAAATCCATGATAATACTTAATATTATCACTTTACTTATGAAATCTCTATTTTACTAGTTTTATCCATAATCATATTTATACCTAACCAAGTGTGTACAAGTGTATTTCTTCTAAGATAACTTCATTTTAGTATTCAAGTAACATTAATATGAGTCCATAAATAATATTAACAAGTCATTTGCCTTTCTTTTACTTGTAACATATTATATGAAATTTGTAAACCCTAATTAATACATAATCATTTTCATACTTAACCAAGAGTGTAAATAACTTGTGTGACCATTTTAACATGATATCATTAATATCATAAGATATATAAAAGTGTACATTATGATGAAAATAAATAAAAACTTCTTTTTACATGTTAATAATCCTAAATGGTGATTTAAGCTATAAAGAATTAACATATGCATATAAATGAAAATTGCAAGAACATAAAGAGTTCAAATAAACCTTATGAGGTATGATGATGATGATAAGCTAGTGCTAAACCCTTGTTTAGCCACAAAACCAAAGCTTGCACAAGTAAACCCTTACTTTCTTAACAAAAACCCTAACTTCCTTTTACTTGAGTTATACTTGAAAAAGGGTTAGCCAATGCTTGGGATCACCTTAGAATACCTTATAATGGATGTGCATAAGTGTGTATGGGTTGTATAAAAATTGATATGGGTTTGGTAGAGTGCTTGCTTATTGCCGTAGCAATATAGAGGACCAAAGGAGGTTATGTTTGATTTTTTTCTAAGTGGTAATGTATGTAAGTGTTATAACTCTTATGTATAGATGCAAGTATGGTGCAAAGACTGTCAAGGGAGTCAAAGTAAGTTCAAGTAATGGGTTCCTTGGTCATAGTATGGCCTCATGATCAAAAGACCAATATGGTGTGCATAAATGAAGTATTGTGTCTAATTGACCAAGTTGAAAGTTAATCTCATTTTTCATGTATACTTTGTGGTGTTCTTCTTAAGAACTAATGATGAAACTAGTGGAATCCTTAAGGACTTTATAAGACAAATAAAGAACCAATTAAATCAACATGTTAAAACAATTAGATGTGATAATGGTACAGAATTTAAGAACAATGATTTTATTGAATTTTGTGGGTCAAAAGGGATCAAGAGAGCATACAGTAATGCCAGAACTCCACAACAAAATAGAGTTGCTGAGAGAAAGAACCGGACCCTTATTGAGGCTGCTAGGACTATGCTAGCAGATTCATTTTTACCTAACACTTTTTGGGCTGAAGTAGTTAGTACTGCTTGTTATGTTCTTAATAGGGTATTAGTGACCAAGACTTATAATAAGACACCTTATGAACTTGTAACTGGTAAAATACCAATCATAAGCTACATAAGACCTTTTGGGTGCCATGTGACCATCTTGAATACCATTGACCATCTGGGCAAGTTTGATGGGAAATCAGATGAAGGGTTTCTAGTTGGGTATTCTCTACAAAGCAAGGCTTTTAGGGTATACAATTTAGAAACCAAGAGAGTTGAGGAAAACCTGCACATAACCTTTTTAGAAAATAAACCAAATGTTGCAGGGAAAGGACCAACTTGGCTGTTTGATCTTGATTATTTAACTGATTCAATGAATTATCAACCTGTGAGATCAGAGAATCAAGCTAACAAACATGCAGGTCCACAAGAAGCTAATCACAATGCAGGTACAAAAGATAATATTGATGCAGGTGATTCTGAAAAAGAAGATGAATCTGCTCAGGACTACTTTGTACTGCCTATATGGTCTTCTTATTCTTCAACAGTCAAGAGATCAACAGAAAAGGATGCAGGTGAAGCACCTAACAAACATCCTGATTTAAAGACAGATGAGAAGCCAGTAGATAAGGAGGATCAAGTCTTTTTGGATGAACTTGAAAGACTTAAGAGGCAAGAACAGGATGCTAATGATGCAGCTGAAGCTCTCAGGAAGGAGTTTGCCCAAGAAACTAAGGAGTTGCTTCTACAAGCAGGAGCTGCTAAAGCTAGCAGTACTAACATAGTTAATACTGCTAGCACACCAGTTAGTACTGCTAGTCCTTATGGTGGACTATCCTTCACTGATCTAACCAATCCTGATCCAGATGATTCAGAAATACCTGCACTTGAGGACATTTATAACAATCCTACTGATGGTATTTTTACAAATTCATCTTATGATGATGAGGGTGCAGTGGCTGACTTCATAAATTTAGAACCTGTTGTGAATGTCAGTCCTATTCCCACATCAAGGATTAACTCTATTCATCCTTCAACTCTAATTCTTGGAGATCCACAATCCGTAGTTCAAACAAGAAGTAAAGTGACTAAATGTTCTATAGCCCATGCTTTTGTAAGTTATATTCAAAACAAAGGAGAAATAATCATAAGGACTTCCAGCATTGTTTATTTGCTTGTTTCTTGTCTCAAAATGAACCCAAGAAGATTTCTCAAGCTCTTGAAGATGAAAGTTAGGTTGATGCTATGTAGGAAGAACTGCTGCAATTCGAGATTCAGAAAGTTTGGATTCTTATAGATTTGCCTTATGGGAAGAAGGAAATTGGAACAAAATAGGTTTACAAAAACAAGAAGGTTGAGAGAGGAGTTGTGGTTAGGAATAAGGTAAGGTTGGTTGCTCAAGGACACATGCAAGAGGAAGGGATCGATTATGATGAGGTTTTTGCTCCTGTGGCTACGATTATCCGTCTAAAGTAATCCATCAAGTAGCTATATGGGCGAGAGTAAGCTAGTCCGTCCTTGGGCAAAATTATCATAAGCCTTAAGCTAAGTAACAACTTTGAATCTAACTTAACTCCACAACTCAATCAAACAAGAACTGTCGTGAAATTAAACTAAGTACCGAGTTGTTATTACAACCTAATGCTTTTGAAAAGTCTGCTCAATTCTAGGTTCGCTCAAAACATTCGAATGGGTATCTATGGCTTAGGAAGTGTAGTTGTTGATGCTGGTCTATAACTCAAAGTTTCTGAGGGCAAAATCCGATGTCGATGATTTGGAGCGTTCGAAATCCTTGTAAACTATAGTCATGCGAAAAGAAGTTTGTAAAAGTTTATGTATCAACTACGCGATTTTTCGTATATGATCTGGACTTTGACTTTCAAGAAAATTGACGTTCGAACATGCGTTCGAAACGATTTATATTAAAAACCATCAACCGTAGAAAACCTCAAAATTTTTGTACTTCATAAAGTTTGTAAGGAAACGTTTCAATTGCCAAAAGATTTTGGCGAAAAGATTTCGAGTCATCCAAATTGGTACCATCTCCGGAACACCAACACAAGGGCGGGTACTGATACTACGGTTGACGTAAGGAACTCAACCTAAAGTTATCACTCTCTCATGAATCCTATTGTTCCATTCGTAGTCTTCTAAGCCCTAATGGTATGTCAGGACCTCGAATTGCGACTACGCTGATCAGTGAGTTGTTCTTAATGCGACTAAGGATGAAATCCAATTCGTCGGTTTAGAATGCGGTGTATTCAGTCTTTCTAACCAAGATATGTAGGGTGGGGAAGACATGACATGTGATAACCGTGACGTAATAGCATAGGGCAACAACTGAGCAGTTGTGTACCCAAATCAATGTATAACGAAAGTATCCCAAAACAGTGTTCTCAAAATAGTTTATCCCCAAATAGTATAACCAAAATACTATATCCAAAATAGTGTATTCGACGTTGGCCGTCCGACAACTCAATGTTGGGACGCGTCCGAAATAAAAATCAATAGTATAGGCTTGCTTGTATATAAATAATAGCAAAGTACGAGTATGCATGGTGATATATAGAGTGTTGCAAGGCAAGCATGTCAACCAAAGATTTACAAAACTCCCAAAACATAACAACTCACACTATTAAAACTCCCAAAACATAGATACCAACATAACGCTCAAAATTAGGTGTTCGTAACCGTAATATGTATAAATATACCTAAGAGGTACGAACGGCAAACAAGCACCATCATGGTTCTACATAGAATAAGCACTTCAGGCCATCATATCATATAACAACATTGCTACTTAAAGCACATCTCAATCCATATTGCTACCCGCAATATTTATCTACCAAAACTCATAGGGAATTATGCAATACATAACATAACTACCTAAGACACATCCTCAACTAACATCGCTACCATCGACATATCTACCTAAGCTTTCAGGGCATCATGTAATACAACTAAGGCAGCATAGCAAGCACTAGGCAATCAACAGCACTCTAGATCTCAACACTCGTAAGTGTTCTCGTATCACATCACTACACGAAAGTATGTATTACCCAATATGTACGCTCGAGGTCAACTCATTTTCAGGTGGTCTTACTACTCACACATCCCTCCCCTTCCTATAACATAGCTAAAGAAAATTACCCCCATCATTTCATAGTCCTTCATGAATTAAGCATAGTTGATTAGGCTATGCGTAATTTAGGAAGTACCATGAATTGCTCGGGGTAATTGGCTTTCGCCATGTTCGAGGTTTTACGAAAACTCTAGTTTGGTTATAGTTGCGTTTTTACAAAATTTTCTTTTTTTTATAAAAATTGGCATTCTCTAACCTTGGCTCTAGATACCAATCTGTCACACCCCGTCAGTGGCGGAAACACGAGAATGCGACATAATGATTCACATCGCACAAGATACATTAATTTACAAAAGTTTATCTACAAAAGTTTACAATTTCGCAACCTCAGAAAAAGTCAAACAGTTGTCCTTCAATAAAATCTCAAATGTATTCATCTTTGGTCCCCAATACTCCTTATTTACCTTTGCTAACAACACACCTGAAAATGGTACTCGAAAACGTCAACAATAATGTTGGTGAGCTCGTAGGTTTGAACTTAAACCCAGTTGTTGTGCCAATATCTCAAACAGTTGGACAATTGTGCTATATGACAGTGAATATATACAATCAATCACAAACTCACGACTTAGCATCCCTGCTAATCCTGTACCAAGATCTAGCATCCCCGCTAGTCTTATCATAACATTAAAGCCTCTTCCAAAGATTAATCTAAAAGATAAAGGGAAAAAGAAAATTGAAGAGGAAGATGAGTCTGATACTGAATCTGAAGGTATTCCTGAAGCTGAAAAGAAATTTAAGCAACTTGCTAGGGATGAAGAGATGGCTAGAAAGGTGCAAGAAGATTAGGAAGCAGAAGAAGAAGTTAAAAAGCTAGCTGAGGAAGAAGCTATAAAGGCTGCTCTTTCAAATGAATATGACTTTATTCAAGCAAGAATTGAAGCTGATAGACTTCTAGCACTAAGACTTCTCAAATCCGTTTATGGTTGACAATTTACCAAAAATTGTAGGGTTTTCAACTCACCTTGCTTCATGGTGAAAATTTGGCTAGTCCAGGATCAAACAGTTTCTGGTAAAGACTACTCAAATCTGTTGATAGCTGATAGTTTGCTAAAAACTATATGGTTTATCAATGCACTATGTTATGGCAATAAAGCATTGACTAGTCCAAAAGCAAACGGTGTTTGGTAAAGATAAGTCAATTCCGTTGATGGTTGACAATTTACCAAAAACTATATGGTAATTAACTCATCATATTTTTCAATAAAGAGTTGACTATCCCAAAGCAAACTGCTACTGGTAAAGGAATATCAAATCCGTTTATGGCTGGTAGTTTGCCAAAAACTACAAAGCCAACTTAGTTAGATTGTTGCTAAAAAGACAAAGTTGCTGATGAAGATGGATAGTGTTTAAAGATCAGATCAAGATTTGTTAAAGTGTTTGGATACATCCTCCAAGAACTTAAGAAGAATAAACTGAAGAAACATGAAGTTAAACAAGTTCAAAATCATGTTTAGGGGAGGATTGTTGGGAATTATGCATTCCTAACTTAGTACCGTTAGTTATATACTTAGTACCGCTAGTTATAGTTAGTACTGACAGTACAAAGTGTTAAGTACTGCTCAGATAGTTAGTACTGTTAGTATAAAATAGTTAGTACCGTTTAAGAGATATGTATGAGATATTGTAGGAAAAGATATGTATTATCTTTTACGCGTTTTGTAAGCCTGTTAGGGTTTATCCTTGGTCTATAAAAGGAACCCTACGGCATTAGAGAGAAACATATACATATAGACAATACATAGATCTCATCTCATACAATCATATCTCATAGTTAGTAATCTGTAATCACTTAAAGCAGATTAATACAAATCAAAGTTTAGTTTTTCATTGTTCTTCTTAATATTATTGTGTAGATTCCGCATACACAATAAGTATTCATAGTCAGTGTTTCTCTATAGTCAATCTGTATTTATACAAGTTGGCTATCACCCTTAGCAGGCTGAAAAGATCTGTTCAGTTTGGGACTCACAATGTGTGTTATCCATTGTAAACCTATTATTGCCACTTCTCATATTGCGTCAAACTTGATTGGGTAACTGATACAAAAGATCTAGTCCGAAAATCTCTTCTGGCGGCGGTCCCATAACTTAGGCGGCCCCCTGATATACTTGGCGGCCCCCATATATATGGGACCGCCGGTAGAAGAGTGATGTAATCTTTGATCTAAAAGTTTTATTGGAAAACGTATTCACCCTGCTCAACGTTTACCACAATTGGTATCAGAGCCACGTCCCTCTAGATTTCAAAACAAATGGAATTTTAAAATAGAGTACGATTCTATGATCAAATAACCCATAGAAGGGTGATTAAATATGAAAATTGTTTTGTTGTTTTGATCGTGACTATTTTTGTATTAAATATACTTCGTAATACTAAGCTTGAAGGAAAAATTTCCTCAAAAGAACAGAAGTGTCACCTTATGTTTGCCTAAGTCGTAAGAGTAAAATGATGTCTAAAAACAACGAAATTATGTGCTGAGAACAAACTTTTTAAAGTCATATGTTCTACAGTTAAGTTACCAAATAATTTTGAACAAAAAACCGTGTTTTAGGGTCACTGGTGGCGGTCCCATAAATGTTCGGGCGGCCCCCAAATATATCTGGAGCCGTCACTTTTATGGGGGCCGCCTGTCTGTTTCAGCAGAATTTGGCAAACTTCGAAAACTCATATAAAATTAAACCGTAAGTCCGTAAAAGTCGTGCCACCCGCCATTTCGAAGATAATTGAGTCTACTTTCATTTAAAAATACTTCCAAGTCTTCATTCTAAACTTAAATAAGTCAGAAATGCAAAATACTACATAGTGGTCAAAACTTTGAGTTTTGTTTTAACATAAAACTTGTATTTTACATTTTCCTTTGAGTCGGGCATTTCTAACTGATATATCTTTGAAAAATAATGTATTTGTCCTTTCAAAATATTGACCATGAATAACTTTGAAATGGGGAGAACATTTTTTTTCAAATCAAATCAAGCTAATATAAACAATCGTTAGATCGAAATACACAAAACAATGACGAATATCCTTATGTGTATGCTAGATGATTATGTGTGTTTACTTTTGTTTCAACTTGGTTAATAGATATTAATAAGTAATCATTACTATTTGTAATTGAGCTAATTATATATCTAAACACATGTGTCATGTATGCTATTTGTATGTTACTAGTTTGGATGATGCCTAATAGGAATTACGTTATATTTCTTGCGTTAAGTTGCAAAATTGTTTGTGCAATGCATATAGGTGTGACAACTGTGTCTTGAGCAGGTTTATTCAACATTAGCATTGACTTGAGTTTCATTATATGTTATAATAATTATGTGTTTATGTGATCTTATGAGAGTTGGTTACAAATCCTTTGAGCGTGATCGTCTCATGGTGATTGAAATTATGGATGCTATGGATATTTCTTTATGTTCACATTTGAGTGACAATAAGAATGATGGTAAAATTTTATGTGTGCACGTATTTATATGTATATGTATACGTATTTGGGTAATAGGAATTCGCGAGAATATAAAATTAGTTTAGAAATTTTAGTTAGTAGATTTTAGTATTATTGAATTTGAAAAATAAAGTATGAAATGAATTTATTTTAGGTATTTAAAACTAGTTTTATTTAGAAGGATGTCTAAATAAATAAAGGTTTTTAAAAAAATAATAAAATTAAAGGGTTTTTGTGTAAATAATGATAATGCCCAAACACACTATATATAATATAAGTATATAAGGATGTAAACAATTATAGTATAATAAGTATTTTCCGTCGGATTTAAGAAACAAACTTTTAACCAAAGTTGTCTCCAAAACCTCCTGGGTCGTTTGTCCTCGGCGAAGCGTGAATTGAGAATCGGTTAGGTTCGTGATCGCGTGATTTGAATGGTTTAAAAGATTTTTGATTTGGTTTTCTAAGTCCTACTAAATATAAATAACAAGTAAATAAATGCACGAAAACAAGTAAGCAAGTAACGACGATTAAACATGAAAGCATAAAGACGTTAACGGAAAATAAAGAAAACGCGACAATTAAGCAAGTATACTAAAATTAAGACCTACGAACGTAAATTTAATTTCTAAACCTAGAAAATAATAAAAGAAAATTTTTGGAAAAAGAAAAAAAAAATTTATTATTTTTCTATTTTTTATGATTTTTTAAAGTTTTTAAACAAAATTAATGTACGAAAAATATAAAAGTTTGAAATAAAATTTTAAGAAAAATCCTAAAAATTGCTTAAGTAACAAAGAACACATGAAAAATGCTATTTTAGAAAAAGCTTTAACTGATAAGCCTGGAAAATACAAATAAGCACTCGAAGTGCTTATTTGAAATATGAACTAAAAATGTGTTAAAAGAAAATTAAATGCACCTTAGGACGTAAAAGTCCCAAGGGCGCAGTTGGTTTGGTGTGTGTGTTGTGAGGCGTTAAAAGGTTGAGGTGGGTAGAGGTCAGGGGTTCGAGTCTTGCTCACCCCTGACTTCCCTACTTCCCTTTTTATTTTATTTTTTATTTTTTTTGAAAACTTTTTGAACAAAGTTGTTAAGCAGCTTATAAGAAGCAAATTTTATAAAAGAAATTTTTTATGAAAACTACTAAATAAGCTAGAAAAGAGCTTAAAAATGACAGATATGACTTAAAGGAATTATGGCTTTTTCACTAAACCAAACTAGCTAGAAAACTTTAATAAGCTGAAATCAGAACTAAATAAGCTACAAACACCCTACCACTAACCTAATAAGCAATACTGAACCAAATTTGAGCAAAAACAATAAGCCATAAGCTGAAAAAGCCAAAAAAACATTTTTGCATAAAACTGTGATCAAAACAGACAAACAAGCAACTTTGAGCTTATTTTTTAGCAAGCAAATAGAACCTTATGGCTTAATGACTTACAAAATTTAAAAACTTATCCTACAGACTTTTTAAAACAACAATTGAAAAGTATTTTGAAAATCAACAAAGCAATGAAAAAGCTAATTGAAAAAGCTGATGCAGGCAGATTACACTAATTTTTTTGTTTTTAAAAGTTTTATCAAAAGACAGAATGCTAATTTGCAGACCTAAAACAGATAGCTAAATGAACTTTTAAGAACAAAATAAGCCCTAATCTATCTAATTTGACCTATAATCTATTTGTGCTCTAAGTTTTAAAAGCTAACTTCTACTCTAACTACTTAAATTTTAAGCTTGAAAATGGCTGTAAAGCCTTTTATACTATCTGGTGCAATTGACACTATTATGACCAAAACCTAAAACCAATTGATGCAGTCCATTAAAACTTGTTTCTATACCTTTAAAACACCAAAACAAAAACAAATCCACTAACAATAACAACTAGAAACAATCAAAGCTCAAAGAGCTTATGAATCTGAGCTTTATGAACTCAGATTCTAACTACAACACATAAAACTTGATAAAAGCTAATCTTATCCTAACAAAAGCCTTCAAAACTAATCTATAATTGATAAATGAACTATCAATACTAACCAAAGTGGCTAGAAACACTACCAGTACTAACTTGAGGTTAGTGCTGGTTTTGATCCAAACACCCCTTTAAGCTTTTAACCTCAAAGTAAATCCTTCTAATCATAGATTCAGACCAAGAAACCTTAAGACCAGATATTAAACAGCTTATAATGATCCTAATGAGCAATTTTAATCACAGAAATAAGCAAAAACAATAAGCTATCTAATTATGCTAATATATTTGGATTTTTAAACTGTTTTAAATCAAATACATGTAAACTAAGATCTACACTACCAATTGGACACAATATGCACCAAACAACAATAATAAGTAGGATTAAGCTATAAACAACAGTAATAAGTAGACAATAAGCAGTTAAAAGCTGAATTGCAAATTTAAGCTATAAAAGGAAAAATAAGAACTTACAAAAGCCTTTGCATAAACAAGGCTTATAAAAATTGCTCGAGGAGCTACTCAACAAGCTCCAGCTTATCTATGATAAGCTGGTAAGGTCCTGGAAGCCCTTCCACAACTGGTTTCTCTTCCATTTAAAAGCTGAGGTAATTTGATGGGAGAAATGGAGTGACAATAAGCTTAGTTAAGCTTTGAGAGCTTAATTGAGAGCAAAGCTAGCTTATTAGTGAATAGGAAAGCTTATTGAGCTTATTAGGATAAAAGAGAGCTTATTTAAATCATAGTGCATTAAAGTAAAAACATAAATTGAAAATTAACAATAAGAAAACTAAGCTTTTATTGATTAAACAACTGAGTACAAGATTTTAATAGAAAGTTTACATCAAATTGAAAAACAATAAGCTAAAACTAAAACAATAGGATAAAAACGACTAATTAAGCTAAACTACACTACCCTACTCCTAGATACCTCCAGCTGTGTGAGCTCATACACTCACGTATTAACTATGCAAATATGTGACTTTCGGCACCACCCATGACATCACCACAATTATCAATTGAAAATTTGTTTTTTTACATGTCTCTTTGCCAAAAGCCCAAATCCTAGACATGTTGCTAAATATGCAATTTCAATCTCTAGATTTTACGTTTTGCATGTTTTACATCAAGGGTTCGACTTAATCTTTTCCCGGTGTATCACCATGGTTCACAATGTTAGTGCTCGTTTAAGCCGTTTGGCTCGCGATTTGTTTGTTTTATTATCCAAATGAGAAAGGTTTTTACGTTTCAGGTCCTTTGTTGCAAATATATAAAAAGGTTCAACAAAAAGTTAAACATGCAAATTGACATACAAATCATCTTCTCCGTTTTAAAATAAGTGTTCAGTTTGATTTTTCAGAGTCAAACTAGTTCAACTTGACTTTAAATATATTTTTTGTATTATATAATACTTGAAAAAAATTATACCAATAAAAATACAATTAAAATCCAATTCATTCATATATTTTGCATTAAATATTACTCTTTCTGTCCATATTAAATGTCCACTTTGACTTTTAAGGTCTTTTTTTTTCAACTTTGACCTTAAATATTTTTGTTTGTGTTATGTAACACTTGATGCAAACTATATGAATGAATTGAGTTTTAAATGTATTTTTCATTGGTATAACTTTCATCAAGTATCACATAACACAAACAAATATATTTAAGGTCAAAGTTGAAAAAGAAAGAATGCAAAAGTCAATAGTGGACATTTAATATGGGACAGAGGGAGTATATAACACATACACACAAATAATTAAGGTCAAAATTGAACCAGTTTGACTTTAAAAAATTAATCTGGACACTTATTATACTATATAACAAATGTCGTAGTATTTTGTCTCACAATTTGAACAGTAACTCATGTTTAATAGTTTTTTATTCGAATGAGCAGTATCTTCTCCTCTCACAACCCCATTATTTAATTATTGTTATGAAAAGTGATAAACCATGTGTTATCTTCTTTTCTTAACATCTGTCCATCTCCATCCTCTCATATCTCTTTTCTTTCTTGAAGAAGCTTCTTCCCACCGATCCATCTACAACATTCATCTACAAATCGAGATCGAGCAAAAGGGGTTATCAACAATATGATTTTGAAAACAATAATTCTTCTAAAGGTATGATTTTTTTATTTTAATTCTATTGATGTTTTTATCTTTAAAAAGGGAGTTTTGTTCAAATTGTTTTCTGACTATTTTGTTTATGTTTTTAATATGAGTTTTGATTGTATCCAAATGGGTTTTTCTTGAGTCTATGAATAAGCCAAAAGAGTCTACTTTCCATAAAATCCGACCTCGAAAGTTTTTAAGGTTAGAAAGTCATTCAAATGTTGGTTGCACTAAAAGTTATCAGATCAGTAAATACGTGACAAATTTAGGTCATGTCTGTGAGGGTAAAACCTATACTTAAAAATGGAATTAAGCTTATCCCTTCTACGGTAGTTAGGTTCCATATGTCTATGGATAAAAATTACCCTCTGAAAGCATGTCTAAGTATGGTAGCTAGAGTGATACATTTTGGTTTCCAATCGGATCCGAATTAAGACAGTTTTGAAGTTTGATTTTATTTAAGGTAGTTACACATGTAAGTAATACTTGGGAATCAGAAAGTCGTTAATATACTCATAAATGAACATGGGTGATTTTTGGTATAATTTATGAAGGTCATTAAGTAAGAGTTTTGGGTACGTAAAGAGACACTAAAATTATGCAATTCTGAGTTAATTGTAAGTAGCTAGTGTAAAGTGTTAATTAGTGGTTAAGGTGGGCATGAGTGTCGCTGGTGACCCATGATGGTTAACTAAACTCTTAGGACAATCCATCTTATGTGTGTGTTACCTTGATAGAGCTTTTCGTTGTGTGGCGCGTGTAAACCTTGTTTTATTTATTTGTATAGTTGCGCGTTAAAATTTAGAAGTTGCGTTTGAGTATTCAGGTGAGTTTCATAGCCCCTCTTTTCTTATGATTTACTAGGGTAGAAATGATGCAAAGTGTTTGGAAATGTTTTGATTATTGTGATAATGTGTTGTCAAAGATGCATGGACTATACGTGACTATTGTATGTTGTGTGCTACATGTTTGTGATTTGATATTGAGAATTGTGAACTAAGTCAGGAGGGATCACCTGCGGGTATCCATGGCATGTTTAGTGGATGGTACTATGGCCTAGCGGGCAGGAAGGTTACTTTGAGAGTATCCATGGCCTCGGCTAAAGGGGTAACCACAGGGACCTTGGTGAGACATGAGACGTGATCGAGGGACACGTTCTGTTCCCATGCTCGTTATGGTTACATTTTCATGTTATCTTGTATGATAGTACAGTAATTGTCCTGCCATGTTTTCATTTATCACAGTAATTGTTTATAAGCTTTGATTTTCATGTCTTAAACCTATGACTCTCACTAACTTTATGTTGACGTTTTTAAGCATCATTTTCAGGTAATCTTCTTGAGGATAAGGAAGTTAGGAGAAGTGGCTAGTGAGACCGTAGGCTTGCATGCGGAGTCATTCTCCTAGAGATTTTATTTATGTCTTTTGAATTGTTGCTATTTGATTGATCATTGGATGTTTAGATTTTGGATTATGTTTCCTTGTGGTATGACTTTGTTATCTTAATGCAAGACTCCTTTATCTTGTGTTAGATATTGTCATGACACATTGTGTCTCCTTTGTTTATCTATTTCATTTAGTTCTCTCTATTGTTGACACCATTGTGTTGTGATGATATCCATGATGTTACGCCTCGTGTTTCCGCTTAGACGGGGTGTGACAGATTGGTATCAGAGCCTTTGGTTATAGAGATGTAGGTGGTTGAGCCTAGACTATAACCTAGGAGTCCTTCATATAGATGCATTTTAGGGCTTAACTGTTTAGTATTATAACTATTATGCTTCCCCCCTAATTTCATAGCTTTATTTTTTTATTTTGTCTAATTTTTCATTTAGTTATTTTGTCTACCATTATCTGATATGGTATATATTAATTCCTTACTATTTATAGCTATGTCTCCCCTTATTCGTAAGAAGTTTCGTTACGGAACTATTTTCCCAATTAGACTTAAGTGCTATAAAGATCCAAAAGAGGAGCCAATTGAGAAAGAGCCTCTTATGGAACTAAAGGAGATAGGGTAGTTGATCGCTTGTCGAATGC
>BQNB010136450.1:0-17998 GCA_026074375.1 Tanacetum coccineum
AGGGGGAGCACTTGCAAGCGCTCTACTCATTTAAATTGCATCGAACTTCTTGAGCATCGATGGTAATTTATTTGATCCAGCGTCGCTGTCGCATATTGAACTCTTTCTGACTAAAGATATGCTGAAGACTCTTATGGTCCGTATAGATGACACTCTTTGTCTCATACAGATAATGTCTCCAAATCTTAAGGGCAAATACAACTGATCCCAGTTCCAAATCATGGGTCGTATAATTCGTCTTATGAATTTTCAACTGCTTAGACGCGTAGGCGATCACCTTACCTCTTTGCATTAACACACAGCCTAGTCCTATCCCGGACGTATCACAATATACCACAAAGTCTTCCGGTCCACCGGGGAGAGCTAGAACAGGTGCATTACACAACTTATCCTTCAAAGTTTAAAATGCCAATTCCTGTTCCTCACCCCCAATCGAAAGTCTTACACTTTTGAGTCAAGATAGTAAGAGACTTAGCTATCTTATAAAAGTTCTCAATGAACCTGCGATAATATCCAGCCAATCCTAAGAACGAATGAACCTCAAACGAAGTTCTAGGGGCTTTCTAATTCTTAACAGCTTCAATCTTACTAGGGTCTACATGAATCCCATTACCATTTATCACATGCCTAATAAACTGCACTTCTCTTAGCCAGAATTCACACTTAGAAAACTTAGCATACATTTTCTCCTTCTTGAGCAGTTCCAAGACTAATCTTAAGTGTTCTACATGCTCTTCTTGAGTCTTAGAGTAGATTAAGATATCGTCTATAAACACTATCACAAACTTATCAAGATAAGGCCTACAAACTCTGTTCATCAAATCCATGAATACCGCTAGTGGGTTAGTCAGACCAAAGGGCATTACTGTGAACTCAAAATGTCCATAACGAGTTGTAAACGCAGTCTTTGGAATGTCATCCTCATGCACTCTCTGCTGATGGTATCCAGACCTAAGATCTATCTTTGAGAAAAACTGTGATCCTTGCAGTTGGTCAAATAGATCATCAATCCTAGGAAGCGGATAATGATTCTTAACAGTCAATTTATTCAATTCTCTATAGTCAATGCACATCCTAAAAGAACCATCCTTCTTTTTCACAAACAACACCGGTGCTCCCCAAGGCGACGAGCTTGGTCGAATAAAACCTTTGTCCTAGAGTTCCTTGAGTTATCCCGACAACTCCTCCAATTCAGAAGGTGCCAAACGATAGGGAGACTTTGCAATCAGTACAACTCTAGGGATTAACTCGATCCGAAACTTAATTTCCTAGAGAGGTGGCAATCCTGATAAATCATCCGGAAATACCTCGGGAAAATCTCTAACCACAACAATCTCTCCTTGTTTTTTATCGCTAGCCTTAACACTCATCAAAAGTCTTGCTTTCTCTTTCGGTCTTTCTCCTAAGACTCTAAGCACCTTGCCATCTAAAGTCTTGCTTTCTCTTTTGGTATCCTCACTACTTTCTCATGACAAATTATTTTAGCCTTATGATTTGACAACCAATCCATACCTATAATCACATCAAAACTCCTATGCCCGAATGGTATCAAATCAATGTCAAAGATATGACCCTCGATTTCTAATTTGCAACCCTTAATAACCATATCAATCTCTACTAGCTGCCCGCTAGCTATCTCAGTCTCATATCTGAAACCTAATTCACTAGGCTCTATGCCTAACAGAGGTATAAAAGTAGTGGAAACAAAACTATAGTCGGTACCAGAGTCAAATAAGGTAGTGGCAAAATGATTGTTACAAGTAAACGTACCCGTCATAATGTTCGGATCATGGTGAGCTTCCTCTGCTCCCAACATGAATGCCCTACCCCTAGCTTGGTTCCTTTGGTTTCCACGACCCTGACCCTTGTTATTAGCAGCAACTTGGTTTGGACGGTTTCCTCCCGGTCCTTGTGTTCTATTTAATCTAGGACATGCTGGCCTGAAATGGTCGGTACTACCACATTCGTGGCATGCTCCACGAGCAGGTGTTGGGTTCCTTACATTTACCGGGTTCATATTCCTAGGCACAACTCTACAATCCCTCGTAAGATGACCTGGGCAGTTATAGTTGAAACACGTGCGACAAGGCCCTTCGGGTGCATGGTAGGAGTTGCAGGTGGTACACTTGGGCCAAGCACCCATATTCTCTCTTCTTACAGGGTTTGTGGTAGTAGCAAAAGCATTTCCAGTCCTAGTCCTCTTATTATCATCCCTACCATTCTTATCCTAGCTAGGTTCCCCCACATTTCCTCTCTTCTTAACCTTCTTAATTGATCCATTCCTAACAGCCTCATCGGTCAGTGCACTAGAAATCTGCACAGCCTTCTGTATAGTCTTTGGCTCCGTTGATGCCACCATCCCATGGATCTATGGAGCAAGGCCATACACATACCTCTCAATCTTCCTACTTTCAGGAGTTACTAAGTGAGAAACTAATCTAGCCAACTCATGAAACCTATCAGTATACGCAGCATGGCCAGCCCCGACCACCAAACGTTGATTCCACAACTAGTTTCCAAACTTTTGCAATCTTTCAAGTGGACTAAGGACAAAACTCTGATCTATCTCTTAAACTTAAAGTCATTCCATGACATACTATTTAAACTTCCGATTAGGGTGCGGATCTGTGAGTTCACTCACGCTAAATCCTTACCACATGTGAACTAGTAGTGTATTTTCATTTGTGGTCATACTACAACCATCATATCTTGACGAACTTCCATTTTCTCAATCCATCGAGTAAGAGCTACAAACACTCCCTTTCCATCATAATCATTAGGGTTACAGCTAAGAACTACTTTATGAAACTTAGACCCCGGTTGCCATTCACTAACACATTCCTAACGTTCTCCTGAACGTTCTCATTAACCACATTACCATTTTGATTTCCAACATTTCCTTGGTTACCAACCTGAGCTAGCATGGCGGGTAAGAGGTTCTGCAATTGCTGGGCAATGATCGTCGAGAAGTCGGGTGCTCCTCCTACACCCCCATTGACTCCCTCTACATTCCCATTGACTCCCTCTACGCCCCCATTAGCTCCCAAACCCTGGTCATTTCCTTGACCATTCAATTCGTCAACACGCTCATCATTACCTCCCCTAGGTCCTCTACCCCTTCCACCACCTCTACCAACCCGTCCACCCGTTCCCCCTCCTCGTGATTCGGCAACAGGCCGGCCAGCACTTCGGGTCCTCATCCTTGGCGGCATTATCTACACGAGGGAGAACATGGGCAACGTTAGGTAGGTGGGAAGACTAACATATATATAGAATATCTTACTATATATATAACTATACACATAATACCACCTTATGGTGTCAACATCGATTTGTGTGAACGACATTACTAAATACGAGTGAGTTATGATACGCTTATAACTACGTTGGCCACCGTACTTATATTCACATCCTTTCCCAGTCGTACTCAATATTGAGCTCACACATTTCAATGACTGACATAACTAAAGCACCAAACCGCGAACACGCGAAAGCAAGCAAAAGCGGAACACCGCGCACATAGATCCTATACGCAACTAAATGACAGATCTTAGGTTATAGTCTAGGTCAACCCACCTAGTTCTCTATAACCTTGGCTCTGATTACCAATCTGTCACACCTCGACAATGGCGAAAACTCAGGAATGCAACATAATGATCAATCATAACACAATGCATAAACTTCAAGTGTTACGAAGACCATCCACCTCGAACAACCTCGAGTAATGTCCCAAATCACAACCAAATCTAAAATCTCTTACAAATTTCAAATGCCCATAAAGGGGTCCAAATCCAAACTTAAACTAGAACTTCCAAATACAAATAGCCAAACAAATAAACAAGCAAGGATTCACACAAAAAATCCACACGGGATGCTCCTAAGCCTTCTATCACATAACACCAACTATTCATCTTTCACTTCACCTGAAAATGATACTCGAAAACGTCAACAATAATGTTGGTGAGCTCGTAGGTTTAACCTTAAACCCAAAAGCTATGCCAATATTTCAAAACAGTTGGACAATAGTGCATTATGACAGTGAATATACCACACAGGACCATGACTTAGCATCCACGCTAATCATATCACCAAATATGTTACTTACGCGCCTAAAAGTCTACCAACTGGAACTTATACTTAGGGTACGACCTATACTCATACCAGGGTAGGCGTACCCTTCCGATCTAATAATCACACAAACTAGGATAGGCGTTCCCAGCCGATCCAATAACCACACAGATAATAGGGTAGGCGTACCCAGCCGATCCAATAACCATACAAATACTGGGATAGGCGTACCCCTCCGATCCAAACAATCATGCAACACATAATATTCACATAGCAGTCATACGCACTTATCTTGTCCCAAAAACAAACCACATTTCGCGCAGTCAGATTTCAAAACAGTTCAAAACATATTTGAGTATCATTTTCCCCCAATGGAAAAACAGTAGAAATGCAACGACGTCCGCAAGCAAGTCTTTAGCAACTAAATCTCAATCACACAAGCAAATGCAACAACGTCCGCACACGACCTAGTCCAGTTAATGTCTCATTTTACTATTTAAAGAAAATAGCTAAGTAATATAAGTATATATTTATAATAAATAATTATAAATATATCTTGATAAGTCCATTCGGTACCCTTAGTTACCATAAAATAATCATAATATGGTTGAAAATGAAACGTTTATTCATAATAAACATATTAGAGAAGTTTCGAGAAAAAATATATTTTTCGTCTTTTAGTGAATTTATTAAATAATTAAATAATAAAATAATATTTTATTATTTAAAATCAAAATTTACGTTCTTAAGTGAAATTTTCTAAGTATAAACTTTTTATAAAATTTCGACATGACCCGTACGTTTATACAACGTTTTCCAAGGTTTTTAACCTTCATTTCAAACACTTTTCAAACTTTCGACACTTTTTCGTCAATATTCCAAAATCTCAATCCTTAACGTTTACTAAAACGTCTCTCTGAAAATAACATTCAATATCACTTTGTAAATACATTTCACTCTTAAAAGTCCGTTAAAAACTCTTAAAACGACTATATATCGCTTACCCAATAAGAGTTCATTAAGGTATTTATATGTCCAAAATACGACCCAAGCCCAAAACCAAGGCCTATTATATACATAAGTTCATACTAATAAGTAGAAAATAATCCAAACCACAATAAGCCCTCCCATTAAGCCACGGCTTAAATGGGCTCATTGGGCCGTGAGTCTATAAGCTTCACAATACATATATTAAGCTTGAAAATAAGCTAGTAAGCTACGTATCGTATTTGGTTACCACCATAAGCTATAATATAAGTCCACAGACATACGCCATACCACGAAAATAATCAAAATCTCTCCCCTTGGGATTTTAACATAAGACGTGGCATTTATGCCCAAAATAAGCCACGAAATAGCTTAAAATAAGCTATACAAGCTATTATAAAATATAAGCTATCTAGCAACATATGTTATTCAACCATCACGACCACAATATCAAAACTACAAAACCCTTGTGTTTCTTTTCTTATTCGACGCAAGCCAAACACCCCCTTTTATTCGTTTCGTTTCCAAAAATCGATTTTTACGACGATCAACTTGTACAAATAACATTTATGCATCAATATAAACCCAAAAGGACAAACGAAATTTAAATTTAGAAACTTACAAGAAATTCTTCAAAAATGTAGATTTCGACACGAACCGGACAACCCAAACGTTGTTTAAATGAATACCCAAATACTCGTATCAACCCGGAATATCACGTTCTTGATCAAAGTTGGAAAATTTATGGTGTTTGTTGGTTGGCTTAGTTCGGACGCACCAAGACACACACACTTGTGTGTGTTTTATATTTTTTTGAAATGAAAAGAGAATGAGTGGAAATGTTCTAGTGAAAGGCATATAAGTGTACAACCTTGGGACATCTTGGCTAAAATTAAGCCTCCTTGTCCCCTTAGGCTTTCATGACCGGTTATGGCATCCTATGGGGTGTCGAGTCTTTCTTTTCGTGTCGGGATCACTTAAAAGATCGTAAAACTCAACCGTAAAATACTCCCTAAAGTTACTTAGAATTTCTATTCACCTTAAAAATACTTTTCCAATAACTTAGAGTATTTACTTGACATATTTTCACTTTAAACCCTTAAAAACTCATTTGGACATTAAATGACGTGTTAGGACTCGTTTTTTTTGGCATTTTTCAAAATTCACGGGTCAAACCACCTGGAATACAAATAACATAATAGTACCTTCCAAAAAGGGATCATTAATCACAATAAACCATAAATCATCATAATTCTCATAAAATCACCACCGTCAACACGGTACAATATCTGAATAAACTGACAAACGTCAAATAGTCAAAGGAGTAAAAATAAAATATTCAGAACACAAAAAGGGCAATGGTTACATTCACCCTTCTATCATAATGTCTTTGATGACGTGTTCTTTCAGCAATTAACTTCTTAACATTACCCATGTGTTGGAGTAGTGTATCTCTGAAGTGTTTAACCTCGATTCTAATGTATTCAACAAAGTACTTGATTGTCATTTGACTATCATAATCCAAAGAAAACTACGAATCGATGAATTGTTGAAATTTTCTGTTAAGCACCCAAAAGGCAGCCATGGATCCATCTTCTTGAAATTCGTCTTTGTCAAGTTGCTTTTGTAGCTGATCCACATTGAGGAACATCGTACTAGTGAATGTCTCATCATCTTGACCAAAGAGTGACATAAATGCCTGTTTGAATCCATATTCGATACATGTGCCTTTTAAGTCTTCTTTAGAAAGAAACTGAAGGTGTGAATGAAGAGATCGAAAATATGCCATGCATATCTCTTTTTCTTTTGACGTCTTGTATTTTATTACATGCACATCTTTTGTTTCAGAATCCAAGCTGCTTTCCTTCACTAATTTGCTGAATCCAGTCTTTGTATTACTGTTTTCTTTCCCAGAGCAAGTGTTTTCTTTGATGACTGAATTAACATTCAATGCTTGAACGGTATTGATCTGAACTTCTTGTGTCTGCAACAGCTTCTTTTCAGTCAAGATTTTCTGATTCTCTTGTTGATGAAGAATTGTTTCGAGCATATATTTCTCAATGAAATCCATATTGTCGATCATTGTATCTTTGAAAGATTGAGCATTGAACACAGTATATTTCTTAAGGCGCTCTCTTAATTCTGAATTGAAGGTGTTTTCAAACATTGTTCTAAGTTTTGTCAAAGCAGTCTTGCAATCAATCTCATGATGTATTTCTTTGGTAAGATACTTTTCTAGTAAATCTATTTCATGGGAGAATGTTCTTATGAATGTAGGTACTCCACCAAAGTCATTTAAAATATATGAGAGAGACGTAAATTGTGACTGAAGTGCTTTAAGACCATTCATGCAACCTCCTTTCGAGAATATTGCCTTCTTTTGAAGTCGTTGGAGCTCTTGATCTTTTGAAACCGAACATGAAGAAACTGTGTCTTTCGTTTCCATTGTATCAGATTTGTTGTGAAATGAATTACAGATCTTAAGCAGATAAAGTGGTGTGGTTGTGTTTTGTTGTTGATGAAACCGTTATTGACGTTAAAGTACTTGAGCTTAATTAACGATTATTAGAAAACTTGAAATAAGGACTAACGGTGAAAATGATTAAAACTAAATGGTGAAAAAGTTTGAAACCTAAAGACTAAAGTTGAAAATGTTTTAAAACAAAAGACTAAAAGTAAAAATATGTATTAACTAAGGGCTAAAAGTAAAAATGATTGAAAAATAAAGATTAAAATTTAAAAGGTTTTAAAGCTAAAATTATAAGTGTACAAGTGTTTAAAAACTAAGGTTAAAATTGAAAATGTTTTATAACTAAGGACTAAAGTTTATTTTTTGAAAACTAAAGGTTAAAAGTGAAAATGTTTTAAAATAAGGACTAAAAGTAAAAATGTTTATTTAGGGTATGTTTAGCAAAAGCAACTATTGTTGGAACTGGAGATGGAGTTGTTGATGGAGATGGAGATGGAGATTATGAAAAGAGATTATTATTATAAGCTACATGAATTCGGGTATGTTTGGCAATAAAGATTGTGATTATTTTAAAAAAAATAAGCTATTTAAAATATAAGCTTCGTTTGGCAAATAAACTTATAAGAGATTATAGAAAAAATAATCTTTCATAATCTCTTAAAATCAAATGCTACTTCATGTAGCTTATAATAATAATAATAATAATCTCTTTTCATAATCTCCATCTTCATCTTCAGCTACAGCTCCATCTCTAGTTCTAGCAACAGTTACTTTTGCCAAACATACCTGAAGTAGCATTTGATTTTAAGAGAGTATGGAAGATTTTTTTTTAAATCTCTTATAAGTTCTTTTGCCAAACGAAGCTATTTTTATTAGATTACTTTTTCAAAAATTAATCATAATCTCCTCATAATCTTTGATGCCAAACATACCCTTAACTAAGGACTAATGTTGAAATGTTTGCAAATTATGGAGTAAAGGTGAAAAGTGTTTTTAGACTAAGGGTTAAAAGTGTAAAAATTAGATTTTAAACTAATATATAAAAGAAATTTCATGCATTACGTATTATGTATATCATCTTCTTCGTCAAGAACTAAAAGTAGGGTTTTTTTCTTATGATTTTGATTAGTGATGATTAAGCAATATTAAACACGGTATGATGATCGTTGAAGGATCGCGATTCTAATGATTGAAGTTATAAGACCCGCGAACGTCGAAACTAGAAACCCGAAAACCCAAAACAAGTCGAAACTTTTAAACCGCCTGTTTAACCGCGGGACAAGGAATAAGAAAACCCTAAACTGCGGGACACAGTTTAAACCACGGGAAGTGATATAACTGAGACCTTAAACCGCATAATTAACCTGAAACACAAACTTAAACCGTGGACCAAGAAGGTTAAATCGCGGGAGTTGGACCTTAAACCACCTTATTATATCGCGGACTTAAACCACGAAACATACAACCTTAAATCGTTGGATAAAGCTTTAAACCGCGCTTACTCTCACCGTAAACCGCCGAACCTGACTTAAACCACGGGCACTTTCGTTTAAACCGCGTGATTGCTTTAAAACTACCTGTTAAACCGCGGTGAGACACTTAAACCGCGATCACTTTCACATAAACCGCGGAATGTACTATGTTTTTGTCATTTTGCATTTCAAAAAATATGTCCTTTTGTTCTTGCTGTTAAACCGCGGTTAAGATAAGAACCCAACAAAAAGCTTTGATAAGCTCCAAATAAGATGTTTTAGACTACATAAAGCTTATAAATAAGATATAGCAACAAGCTAAAAAGGTTTTAAACGTGAAAGGAGAAAGCTTTTTAAGAGAGAATAAGCTTAAACACATATAAAGAAGAAAATAAGCCGCGTCTTTTAACAGTTTTGAAAATCACAATTAACTGTTCGATGAAATCACAATAAGAATATGGCGCCTGCCGACTTATTTGAAAAAAAAGACAAAACAAAAAACGTTTAAATGAGTTAATGACAAAACAAAAAGAAACGTTTTTAAATTGAAAAAGATTCAAACTTTATAAGTTTGTAAAAGTTATAAAGTATAACGAGTTTAAAAAACAAAAATAAGCTAGAAATAAGCTAGAATAAGCTCTAAAAAGCATAAACACAATCACTAAATCCACCCGAGGCTCTGGTACCACATATTGTCCCCAATCTTTAACCCATATCACAACAATAAGCAACAACTTAATCGAACCAATAAGCTAGAAAATGAGAAGGAAATTAGAGATAGAAAGGAATGGTGGAGGATCTTTCACAAGTAAAACACACATACAAATGACCAACGCAAACCCTCTTCATGTGTGGAGAGGGGTTTTATATTTCGGGCCTTAAACAAGGCGTTTGGACTAACTTAATGGGTTGGGCTTGGCGTTTGATGGGCTAAAAGCCCGAAACATGGACAATGTTAGATTACAGTCCAAGCCCGTAAAACCCGACTAGCCTATTACAAACTAAGACCATTAACGACTAAGATGACCGATTACATTCTTGTTTGACTTTAATAATTCTAAGGCTAATACAAACTCAACACAAAAAATCTAGCAAAATATATGTTCGACGACGAAAGATAAATAAGCCCGTCGCAATGCGCGAGCCGCATTTCTTATTGTTGATAATAGGGGTGTTAATGAGTTGAGCTTTTAAACAGCTACTCGAGCTTGAGCTCGTTTAACTCGAGTTCGAGCTTAATACTCTCGATCTCGATTCGATCCTGAACAAATATTAGTGCTCGATTAGTTTGACGAGCCGAGCTCCGAAAACTAATATTAGGCTCGGCTCGTTCGAAAACTCGTTTAATTTCTCGAGTCGAATGAGCTAGTCGAGCTTAACGAGCCGAACGAGCTATTCGAGCTTAACAAGCCAATACTTAATCTATATTAGTTTTTAAGCTTAATATATAATTAAATTAAAATTTTCAAATATACTTATATTATTTTATTTTAACAAGTATTTGATACATGCGCTTCGCTGCGGGACGTTTTGTATACGATACTTGAAAGAAATTATGAATACAATGAAAGAAACGAAAGAAATTATGTATACGATACTTTACACAAATGGAATAGTTCATCAAAAAGTTTTGTTTATACTTTACACAAATGGAATAGTTCATCAAAAAGTTTTGTTTATACTTTACACAAATGGAATAGTTCATCAAAAACTTTATCCACTACAGTAGTTGCACCAAGGATTTAACGAAAATACACAAATTCAACTTGTATACGCGAAGCAGCTCGAGTTGCATTCCTCACAGCGGCTATAGCGTCCTGAAAATTTACCAATTTTGTTATGCTAACCAACCCATTTTGTCACCCTTCCTTCATAATGTTGTGGTTAAACCATTTTTTTCTTTAAAATACTAAATATTACTGAAAAGATTTATGATGCACCTTAAAATATTTTTATCGAGAGATCAAGACGAAGCGTAGGACCATCATAGTAACGCAAGACTGGCCTAAAAGCATTTTCCTCCAGTGGTTTGCAGAATCTCCTGATACGGATTCTCACCTGATGTAGTAAAAACTAATGAGGTAGAATGGAGCAAACAAAGATCACACATCAAAATCATATTAAGATAATAAGTTCTAAATTATGAGATAATCATCGTTTGAATATGGTGTGTATAAGAACTAATGTTTTGATTTACAACTTTCGAACTTTAAATCATCACGAATCATAACTTTTCTTTGGTTATAACTGCTTTAGGGTAATAGATTAGTACTTTGCAAAACATGTGCAACAAATTTGGATATAACCATTAATACAAACATTATTAGTACTACAGTGAATAGCATTTATCCTTTTTTGACAGATTACGGAGCACAAATTTACATGATTATATTAGTATGTTGTCATATAATCAAATTAAACATGTTATCAAGTGACCATACCCAGTATATATTTCTAGTAAATAAACATGTAAAATGACAATTATATTATTAACTCGGACAATAGTTGGCATAGTTGTACCAATTCTGCTATAACATTCCTCAAAGAGGTGTTTGTCTAAGATTTTTTGTGGACTTAAAGCTTATATCTTATGAGCATCTTATGACAAATAAACTCTCTTTTGTTTTTTTGGATCAGCATATAAAGCAACAACACAATCGTGCCTATAAAATCATGCAACTTCCTACATTCAGAGTTAAGATCAATATAGACCCAACATTTGTCATAGACCCAATGAACCAATCCTAACCACTCATTTTTTTATTAAAAATAAAAAAAACTTATTTTTCACCTTTTTTTTAAAAATAAAATATCTTACAAACGGTAAATCGTCACACGACAAAAAATATACCATCACGACGAGTATTTTTTTATCTTTCAGTAGACGGATGATACGATATACTTTCGAGAAACTTTTTTTCGATTTTTTTTTCAGTCACGAATTACGAAAATCATATATGATTCGTATAACGGATCATATATGATTCGTAAACCGGTACATTCGCTCACCCACTATCTCAAAAAATAGAAGGCCAACATCCCAGACGCTCGAGTATCATCAATTTTACTGTTTCAGTAGACGGAATGAGACGTACTTGCAATACATACATTCCGAGAAACTTTTATTCGATTTTTTTTTCAGTCACGACATTACGAAAATCATATAATGATCGTATAACGGATCATATATGATTCGTATAACGATCCATATATGATTTTATCATAAAATCATCTATGAATATTTCATAAAAATCATATAACTAATTTTCTGTGCTTCTTACAAACCTTTTTCAAATTTTGTTTTCACTCACGAATTGCGAAAATCAGTATATGACAAATGATCGATGACGAATCATAAAAACTTATGATTCGTACAACGAATCATAAATGATTTCAAAAAACAATATACGATTTCATAAATCATATATGATTTTATAAAATCTGTAATATTCCTTCATAAAATCATAAAAAAAGTTCGTCAAAAGCACACATAGTGTCCACCCCCCCACACTAAAAAAAATATAATTTAATTCTCTCCGATTGGTATGTTTTGTACTTGCGTAATCCGACAATTAATGTTGTAGTAGAGAATTTAATTTTTAAACAAAATGAGGTGAAAAGTGGTTTTTTTATTTTAATGAAAAAATGGCGTGGCTATATATTGATTCATTGGGTCTATGACAAATGTTGGGTCTAAAAATTTAAACTTTTGGCCCTACATTCAACGGTCATTGCTCTCATAACTCATTGTTTATGCGAACACTTAACACCGACAACTTACACAAAGGAAGCCATGTTAAATTCATATTTTTGATAGATATCGCCGGCACTACTCCACTTCAAAACACAAAAACAATCCCAAAACACCCTTAAATAGAACTCTTCACTCATCTAATGTTTTATTTTTTATGCCTATGTCAAAAAGAACAAAAGAAACTCTAGAGACAATACACATCAGCGACATCCAATACTTCTCGACTCTCACTCTCCGGTAGGTCGCAATCTTTGTTTTGCGGTTGGGCAACAAAAAAGAAGATTCTTTTTTTAATAACCATCGGTCATCATTGACACTTAATTCACAAGAGCTACAATACAATTCTCCAGAAAGTTTCTTTGTCTCTCACTACGTCTTTGAGCGATTAAGCCAAAAGACATATCAAATCTTCATCACATCTCGCGTTCATGCAAGCTATGTTCAAAAGGCAAACGGACTGTAACCAAACATTCTCTCTTGGGCGATAAGTCTCATAGAAGTCTCACCGATTATCCACCGTGTACGAGGAAATTTTTCGCGATCAATCAGCGCAAGACTACTCAGTATTGAGTATAATACCATTGTTAGTCTAGCTACTATTTATTTCTCGATGTATTTTTGAGTTAGCGGCAGCAAAGCAGGTTCCGCGTATAATCAGTTGAAACCTCGCAAAGTACATCCGGTCCCGAGCAAGACACGACCACAAAGAAGTTTTAAATAACCATGATATGATATTGAAGCACAATCTAGAATCTGTAACTATGCGTGCAAAAAAAAACTAAATCTATCAAAATGTTCAAAATGCATGACCAAACCTTAGGAAAGAAAGAAGTATACGTACACGGGATTTCCATATCAGAAAGAATATATTGTTAATAGCCATTGTTGCTTCATGTATTTGATTTGCAGCAGGGCAGATTTGGCTCAAAGTCCTCGGCAGAAACACAGGGCACTGGCAGCCACTATTTTACTTCATTCCTCCTAGGTTCCCTGAAAGATGAAAACCGTATTACCAATCCAATTTTAATTTTGAACTTGCTTTTAAACCAATTTATACATCACATTAACATATTTTCCACGAACATAACCAAAAATTGCTTCAGCTACAACAAATACAAAAAGGCGAAGAGCTAAAATGAAGCTGAAACAAAAACCAACAACATTATACCTTATTTTGCAAAACATTTTCAGTCTCAATCAACATCGAGCCTGCAACCATAAACACTTCATCAGTCCCTCGTATCCTTCTTCTCCCCCAATATAGTATCCAATTTATCCACTGCCTATATCACCAACCGCTGCACCCACATTAACCAAACACGAAACCTGAAACACAAACGCATCAACTCAGTCTCATTATCAAATCATTTCATATTTTCTTCCTTTCTTTCTTTGTAAGATTGTGGATCGGGTTTATTAGATAAGAAAGTGATGGTGGTTATAGATTTGTAACTTAAAAATGAAAGGTTAAAAATTGAGCTCGTCGAAAAAAATGAAGTTTGTCAGAAAATTTGCCAGAAAAGATGATGATTGCCGGATGTTGATGAAGTTGATGTAGTGGTGATGACAATTGACAACTAAGATATGCCACATAAGCAAATACGCAAGCATAAAAATAAATAAAAATGCCAAATAAACAACTTTTACCTACTGAACCGGTAGCAGGTTGATGTGTCGTTGTGTAGGTATTATTTATGTATCAAGTTTTACTATTTATTTTATGCCGACTGTACCTAAAAACAACACTTTAACGGGCAGTGTACCCGGTCAATTGTAGTTTCGTTGGTAAGTAGGGTGTCGATCACTAAGAGCGAGAGCGTTAATTCCTAATTCTACCAGTATTTTAGTTATCTAAGTTAAACCTAAAACTAATGCAAAAGGGGGGTTTCAGCCTGAGAGACTGGCACGGTTTTGTGTATCTAACCTAAGGTTTTGATGACAAGTAAAGCAATAAACACACACAAGAAGACAAACAAACGATAGAGGAACGGTCAAGAACTAATGTAAGGAAAACGTATCAACCATGAATAATCCGATAAAACGCAGGTTTGTTTATTTAGTGCAATGATTGTCTTATCTCGAAGGGGAATATCATTCCTAGACTTAGGCGGTACTTCTTCCTAAGACCTAGACACACTAATTCTGTCAGAATTAGGCGCATCCGCATAAAGCATCCTTATGTTGATTATAATCTATCTTAGGATCTAAGTAATGGTCCTCTTACTAATAGCTCATCAAGACTTTACCCACTTACTGCTTAACGGCTCTTTATATACTAGTAGTCTACTGTCTGAGTCCTTACCAATGGAATAAGAACGTACTCGTTGATACCAAGGTCACCTTATGGCTCAACTAAGCTCACTAAACTAAAGGCAAGGATAGGTCAATATTTGTGATCCTATGATTCTAGATATATAAATTGCAATATGGAGAGCTATCCCGGACTCTTAGCCTACGCCCAAACAACACCGAAGTTGCAGCGCATTAAATATGTAAGACTAGACCCAGTTGAATGATAGGTCGCATACTTAAGCACGCAAACAAATATAAATTGATAAACATAAACAACAATCAACGATAAATTAAGCAATCTAGATAAACAAACCAAACATTATATCTTCATAAACATGGCTGATACCTAAAGGTATCAGCCCATAATCATTGTAAAAATACACACGGTTTGATATATGAACGATTAAAATAAAGAAACCTTAATCGAACGCGTATTCGGTTGCACGAAGATTACAAGAGTTTTCCTATGATCTTGAGGCTCTTTTCTGACCTTTTATGCTCTTCTAATCGTCTCTTGGTCGACTTGGTGGTTTAGGGATTCACTTCCATACCTAAAATTGAGTTTAGGGTCGTCTATATATATAGGGTCTGCTAGTCGGTTTGATACGGCGTATTGAGAAGCTCAATACGGCGTATTGGATGACTTGGCGTGGGCTCCAAGAATAAAATATTCCAAAATTCTTGCGCAGGAATTTGGATACGCCGTATCCGATTTTTGGATACGGCGTATTGACCAATACGCCATATCCGTTTTCTTGGATACGGAGTATTGGGGTTTTTGGATACGGAGTATTGGCTGAAAATATGTTTTTCTTGATTTTTGACCAAAGTATCATATACGGTGTATCAATGGCGTATTCTTCAAAGTCAGGCAATGGTCTTAAGTTCTTCAAAGTCTTTAGATACGACGTATGCTTCTAGAATGATACAACGTATTGATGTCAGAATCATCAACTTTCTTAAACTCTTCGTTTATGCTTCAAAACACGTTTTTTTCTTTATCTTTTGCTAAATACTCGATAATTACTGCAAATAACAAATATAAACAATTAAGTACCAATTCATGCAATAATTATATCAAATGGGTCAATTACTTGGGATAAATGATGTTATAAAATAGACGTTATTTGATGTCATCACAGGTCACCATATTGCTGATAATGTAACAAATATGAAAGTTCATATACTAGATTGGTAATATAATAAGTTGGTTACCTAGATGTGTAAAATTTTAAAAGTACGTTGGTAATATATAGATTTAACCTTTTTTTGTTACATTAGTATAAAAATATAATGTATGATCAGGGACGGAGTCAAAAAGTTACAGTCGGGTAAAGTTTAATAACTTTTAAAAACTACACTACGAATTGGTTGGTTAGAGCATATGGTGTCATGACATTTATTTGTCATGCCATTTGGGCCCCACTAGTGTCAGGTCATTTCAACACAATATTTTAAAATACCTCATTCCTCACAACATGACACACCACAACTCAAGCCATTTGGGCTACACCCACCCATAATTTCTTATTTTTTTCATTTTTCCAAAAAAAATAATTATTAACCTATAATACAATTCTCAAATGTCTGACCATTAGTTTGACCGCATGCTACAGTTACAATCACAATTGGGCCAAAAAATTAGCTCACAATTTTGCCCAACTTCTGACTCAAAGTAAAAAAAAAATTACAAAATGCTATAATGCCAACCAAAGTGGGCCAAAAAATTAGCCAACAATCTGGCCCAACATCTGACTCAAAGTAAAAAAAAAAGCGGAAAAAAATAACACCTAAAAAAATTATACGGCCGAAACAAGCGCGGGGATAATCTCACTATAAGGGAAAAAAACAAATTATTTAAACATGAACCGAAAATAAACTGCAACTCTCTATTCCATAAAAAAATTATACTAAAAAAAAAAGAAACCCCCGTATAGCAAAAAAAAAAAAACCTTTAAACATGAGGCACAACACATATGCACATATAAGAAAAAAACAAACTATTAAACATGAGACCGAAAAAATTAACCCGCACAAAAAAAAACAATTAATGGCTTGCAACAACGTGCGAAAAATTAACGCCCCGCAACAACGCGCGGGTAATCCTGCTTGTTTCATACAAATAACATATTAAAAAATTACTAAACAATATTTAAAAAATCAAAAAAATATATAAAAGTACAAAAAAAAATATATAATGCTCTTATCCTCACTGTGAGCCACACTACCTTCTTGGCTTCTTCTTCCTCATCAAAAACACACACACACACACACTGCACACACACTCACACACACTACACACACTCACACACACACACAACCCATTTATAAATCAAAGAAAAAGAAACGAAAAGAAAGGGATAGTTTTTGTCTCTCTCTTCGTCATGTAGACGACAAGGTCACATTTGGTGAGCAAACGACGAGGTTGGCGGTGTGGTGGCGAGCTATCGACGAGCGCCGCGTCAGATTTGGTGAAGGAAATCGCTGTGACACTATAATTGTTTTCGCTAGGTGGCAAATTACAAAAATAACCGGATGTTTTTAAAAGTTACACTACAATTGTTTTCGCTAGGGGGCACTTGCCCACCCTCCCCCCCCCCTCCTCTTGTCTCCGCCACTACGTATGATAAATGGTGGTGATGTAAAAATTAGACGGATTCCCAATGATTTTGTGTAAAAGAACAATGTGATCTTAGAACGAGTTACTTATCATCCATTTTCTGTTATCTCTAAAAGAATAATGTGAAACTTGTATTGGGAAACGTTAGGCCTTTTAATTTAGTCAACCCGGTTTAGATTGATCGTTGGTTGTCGGTTTTCTAAACACAATTTCTTAAGCCCTTAGCACATTAGTCTTTAGAAACTTTTTTTCTGCTAATGGTAATTTTAATACATTTTATTCAACACACCATATGTAACTTCTTTTTTATTTTGTCCAGTTTCCATAACCATAAC
>BQNB010136451.1:0-17998 GCA_026074375.1 Tanacetum coccineum
CAAAAAGCTACAATAAGCAACAAAGAAAAAGCATTTTGAAATTCAAATAAGCACTTAAAAAGCTTCATGAAAAGGCTATCGCATACACAAATTTTTGATAACTTTTGCAATCTTAACAAAACCACACTTTTGAGCTTAAAAATAAGCACACAAACAGATCCTTATGACTATATAACCTAGAAACATATTAACTTTAGACCTCAAAGAACAATAATCAACAATCAAAAAGGAGTTTGAAATTTAAAATAAGCCATAATAAGCATTTGAAAAAGCATTTTCTCAAAAAAATTCAATTCTTAGCATATACTTGACAGTTTTGGCAAAAACTCAAAACAACAATGCAGGCTTTTAGACTATTATTCTAACATGTTTTTAACACTTGCACAAACATAAAAACATCACAAATCAACAATAAGCAAGAGCACAATCAAATAAGCAACTAAAATAAGCTATAACCTAACAGTTTCAAACCAATAACTCTTAAAACCTTAAATTTGAGATTTAACACTTAAAAACTTTAACAAACTGAATTTTATAACTAATATTACCTAACCAAAGTTGACTCAAAAGCACAAAGTAGGTTTTGACCCATTTTCACCCATTTTATCTACTGTCCCAAACACCCCTTTAAAAATTGTTTTAGCTTTTTTAAAGAGATTAATGCTTATTTAAAGCACACATTCAAAAGACCAGATGTTAAATAAGTAAAACAAGCAATATTAAGCAAATCTTAATAACAAATAAGCACTTAAATAAGCTGAAACAGATTATGCAAGTAGATAAGCTATTTCAGACAGATTTTAAAGAACACTTGCACAAATGAAATTTTAAACTACAACTAAGCATTCATAAGCATTAGACATCATAACAAAGCACAAATAAGCAAATAAGAAAAGGCAATAAGCAACAATAAGTAGTTCTACAGTAGATAAGCTAAAAGTAGATAAAAGAAGACTTACAAAAGTCCAAGCTTTTGTGAATCACTAAAGTACCCAAATCAGTTCATAAACATCCTATAGCTTATCCACATAAGCACTAACCCATGGCCATCCAATATTTACCATGCTCCATGAGAGTTTCTTGATATTTTTGGTATTTTATAGATTTTTATAAGTAAAACAGTTAATAAAAGTGATAAAAACAGTAAACAAAGGCAAAGATTAAGAAGCTAAAAGCTTAGTGAAGCTTTTAGGTCAGATCAATAAGCTGCATCATAGCTTAAAAAGCTTAACAAGTTATATTAAATGATCAAACACAGAATCTTAAAAACAATACCTCAAACTTTTCATTAAAAACTTAAACTTTTACAAGGAATTTGAAATACAGAATAACTTAAAAATACTTAAATGAAATTACATTAAAAAGAGACTAAACTATGAAAAACTACTCCTCACTACAAGGGTTAAGCCCTCTATTTATAGGCCGGATAGAAGGACCTAGATCCTTGGCTTGGTTTTCTTGTGTGAGAGGAAAAAAAAGCTTTAATCTTGGCCCTTTAAATCATCTAGTGCTTCTTTAAATTCATCTTAGCCCTTGGATGTGTCCACGTAATCATTACCCAATGATTGCCTTGGATCGCCAACGTGTCAGAGCCCAAATACGTCACTCATTGCATCATTATTGGCTTCTAGAAGGAGTTTTAAGTGGTTTAACCTCGGGGTAAGAGTAATTTTGAGGATGGAGGGTGAACAGTAACAATGGGGGTGTGAGCAGGAAAAGGGGTTGTTGTATAGTTTGTTTGGTGCAGGGTGAGGAGTTTGTTAGATTGGCAAGAATGGCCCCTCTTTTTTATATGAGTGTATTGCAACTTTAGTCCTTTGGTGATACACTTTGGTCCTGGGAGTTTATAATATTTGCACCGTTAGTCCTTTTAGGGACTAACGGGGTCAAGTTTAAAAGAGGGTAAGGGATAACGGGGTTATAAGGGGTGGCAATGGGCTAGTGTTGTTGGGCTGGGTATAGATAAAAAAGACTTGGGCTTTTATTTATGGTTTAAGGGTTATAAGATATAAGTGGGCTGTCCCGGGCCCACTAGATGGGTACGGGTGGGCCTACTTTTGGCAGTTTAAGTTTTCAGGTTCGGTTTTCGATGCTCTTTCCAAATCCACTTCCCGGGGTTGACTTTGACTTGATTTGACTTTGACTTTTTGTTGACTTTTGGCTTTGACTTGACTTTTCTTTCACGCTCTTTCCATTCTCGTGCTCGGTTTTGTCGTTTTGGCTTCGATTTTTGTCCTTTTCTTGGATATCCATTTCCTGCATAATACAAATGCAAAACATACAAATACAATGTATTTTTGGTACGTTTTTAGTCATTTAAGTCCAGTTTTAGTGGTCAAAGGTATGTGTAATTAAACACATACCAGTGACTGAACACATTAAATAAGGAACAAATATTCCTTATCTAACTGTCATCCAATAGTCATGGGTCCCCACTTCTAATTTCACTCAATTAACCCCCAACAAGCAATTAATGCTCACTCCCATGCACACAATCTATTCCCAACATGTCTAATCAAAAGACTCTTGACCGTTATCCATACGTCACGAATACAAAAGTGAAAGACAACGGAACGGCTACACTATAGCCGTAAAAGAGGGAATCGTGCAAATAGTGGGTTATAACATTAAATGCGTTCCCAAAACAATTTTAACTTTTTCTATAAAATGAAAATTTTAAAATAATCAAAACCTTTTCACACACCCTCTATAAATACCCTTCTTCAAAATAAGAACACACACAAATTTCCAACTAAGAGCTAACACTACTCATATTTGCAAACTTGTGAACTTTTCACTCCCGAAAATTATCATATATTAGGTGAATGTGCTAATTTGAAATTTCAACCTTGGATCAACGTTTTGCAAAATTCTATGCTTCACGTTCCACCCGAGAATAATATGTTTGAAGGCGAGATCATCCCATGTAGCGACTTTCGTCTTGGCACATCCCAACCTTGCGACTAAGTGACCAGGCTTTTGACACCCCACAGAGACTAGTATCGGGACTCACGGACCTTAGGATTCAAAAACTCTTAGGTTTCCCGAATATACATAGCTTATTTAAAAACTAAAAATGAAATAGTCAAAGTTCAAAAGCATATTTAAATTTAACAAAAAGAGATCTATTTATTAATTCACACTTAATTTTAAACATAACCTTTATGCAATTGTAACCCTCGACCTTTAGAAGGCTGCAACATCGGTTGTGAGCCGGCAAGATGCAGCAAACTTTTATCAGTCTTGGATTTTTATTCTTACTATGAGCTTTCTTTAGAAGGCTGTAACATCGGTTGTGAGCCGGTAAGATGCAACAAACTTTTATCAGCCCACAGTTTATATTTATTATAGTTTTTTCATTTTTCATCATTTTTCATAATTTATTATATATATATATATATATATATTAGATTCAAGTATAAGTTTGAACTAAGACTAATTTTTTTTGCTATTAACCACATAAAAATTGTTGATTTAAGTTTAATCTCCAAAAATAGCACATATATTAATCCGGTTAAGAGCTTATGGGAGAAAAAACAACAAATTACATACATGAGCTCTTAAGATATCCAAATAGTCCTTGTTTAGCATCCAACTCATACTTAACACTATCATTTTTCGTTCTTCGTGAATTTTCGCGAATGCTTAGCCTAAACGTTAAGGAACAAGCTAGAGCTCAACACGCTCGATCGAGTCAAAATTTATTCTTATTCTACCCAGTAGGAAAGTCAAAATTATGACAAAACACTTATTTTATTTTTGAAAATTTTAAAATTTTTTCATTTTTTTTGAAATTTTGGTGGTAAAAACGGGATTACGCAAAAATAATAGTTGCAGGCAAAATCAAATCGATAGATCCCCCCCCCATACTAGAATTAAACATTGTCCTCAATGTTTTAAGAAGGGTCTCTACGTAAATCCTAAGCCGTCTATGAATTATGCTAAAGATAAACGTTAGTCGATAAGATTAGGATATTGGATTTCCCAAATGAAGCTGAGGATATGAAGCTCTTGTGATCGAAGGACAAAACCATGAGCACGAGAGGCTTCAAAAATCCAGGACAATCACAAAAACACAAGCAACCAAGAATGGAAAGAGGCAAACCTCTTCACAACAAAAAACACTTATTCATTACTACATAATATAACTAGGATAAGCATGGGGTGCCTCCCACGAAGCGCTTTTTTAGGGTCACTAAGCTTGACCCAATCCTCGAATTCATTTATCCTTGGGGAAAGTTTGAAGATCCGGGACAACCAATTTTGGTATGTCCCCTCCAAAGTAGTGCTTAATTCTATGACCATTCACCTTGAAATTTGGCCCGGAGTTTTGAGATAACTCAACGGTGCCATATGGAAATACGAGGGGCACAGAATCAGGCGAAGAGAGATTTAAGAAATTTGCAAACAACTCGGGCGTCGTTGGTGGGGAGCGCTTTCGCTTCAACCCATTTTGACAAATAGTCAACCGCCATGAGTATGTATTTGTTCCCTCGTGAAGACAGGAACGGCCCCATGATATCGATGCCCCACACGTCAAAAATTTCGCAAACTTAGATGGAATTTTAAGGCATTTCATCACGTTGCAAAATTTTTCCTTGACGCTGACAAGTGTCACATCGGGTGACCAAGTCATGGGCATCTCGGTAAATTGTAGGCCAATAAAATTCTGAGTCAAAAACCTTTTTGGCGGTGTAGTTGGCACCGTAATGTCCCTCGGTAGGTCCACTATGGCAAGCTGTGAGGATGTCAACAACTTCTTGGCCTACAACACATCGCCAGATCATTTGATCCGCACATATATTGAACAAATAGGGGTCGTCCCAAAATTAGTATTTAACATCTTTGAAAAACTTGTTCTTTTGCTGGGACGACATCCCTTTAACAATAAAATTCCTCGCGTGGTAATTTGCATAATTGGCAAACCACGGGGTACTTGAGTCACCACGAAAAGTCTCCATATTAAGTGTCTCGAGAGGAAACTTTTCATTTACCTCTTTTGGGTTGAGCACATTTTCATAAGGATTTTCTAATCGGGAAAGATGATCGGTCGTGAGATTCTCGGCTCCTTTTGTGTCAATTACTTTGAATGAAGGTGGAGAATACCATTGAGCAATCTCGCCTTGAAATCTTTTTTAGCAAAGAGATATTTTAGGGCGGAGTGATCCGTATACACTATGCTTTTGTTCAAGCCTGAATTTTTTGAAGGCATACACCACGGCTAACATTTCTTTTTCCGTCGTGGTCTAATGCGGGGCCTCTTTATTATTGTACAACATAGTTGTATAGGCCTAATAGTGTTTTCAAGACGCTTTGCCCAAGACTGCACCTATGGCAAAGTCGCTTGCATCGCACATAAGCTCAAAGGGTAGGTCCCAGTCGGGGGCAATCAAGATTGGAGCTTCGGTAAGTTTTTTCTTTAACGTTTGAAAAGCTTGAATACATTCATCGGAGAAGATGAACGGAGTATTTTTCTCAAGAAGATGAGTCATCGGTCGGGAAATTTTGGAAAAATCCTTAATGAACCGTCGGTAGAAACCGGCATGACCGAGAAAACTCCGAACACCCTTAACGGTGGTGGGATGAGGTAACTTAGCAATCACATCGACTTTGGCTTTATCAACCTCAATCCCTTTTTTGGAAATCTTATGGCCAAGGACAATGCCTTCTTATAACCTAAATGACTCTTTCCAATTAGACAAAGATTGGTGTCTTCGCACCTTTGAAGCATCTTGTTTCTATACGAGAGAGGCAATTTTCGAATGAATTCCCAACGGACCAAAAAAATTCGTCCATGAAGACTTCCATTGTTTTTTCGATCATATCATGAAAGATAGCCATCATACACCTTTGGAACGTGCCCGGTGCATTGCATAAGCCAAAAGGCATGCGGCGATAGGCGAATGTTCCGTAAGGACACGTGAATGTTGTCTTTTCTTGATCATGAGGGTCAATGGGAATTTGAATGTAACCTGAGAAACCATCGAGAAAACAATAGTACTCGTTTCCCGCTAATCTCTAAAGCATTTGATCCATAAACGTTAGTGGAAAGTGGTCTTTACGGGTGCCTTCATTTAACTTTTGGTAGTCAATGCATACACGCCATCCCGTAACCAATCGAGTTAGAATTAACTCATTTTCATCATTTTCATAACGGTTAAAGCCATTTGTTAGGTACGGCAATGTAGGGGCTTACCCAAGGACTATCCAAGATTGGGTAAATTAATCCGGTGTCAAGATGTTTTTCACCTCCTGTTGGATGACAATTATGGATTTTGTGATTCACTCGTCTTTGGTGTTGAACAGCCGGTTTGTAGTCCTCTTCCATTAGAATCTTGTGAGTACAAAATTCTGGGTTAATACCCTTGATGTCAGAGAGTTTCCAAGCGGATTGGCTTGCTATGTGTGACTTCAAACCTTATGTGGAGCAGCTTTTTCCTTGACACTCACAAGTCTTTAGCACTTATGAGGGCAACTTTTGTCACCTTCCAGAAAATGCGTATTCGAGATGAGGAGGTAAGTCCTTGAGTTCGACTTCGGGTGGTTCATCAATTAAAGATTGATCATTCTTAGCTTCAAAAACTTTAAGCTCTTTTCGAATTTTAGGCAAATAATTTAATTGAGTGGGAGGGGGTAATGATGGATCATCATTGAGAAATGATTAAGTAGAAGAGTTATCTCCCCTCCGATCCGTTCGTAAGAGTCATCAACTTCCGGTGAAGTTGGATCATCTTCAAGAGCGAGGAAAGCATTGACTTTCTCGAGAAGAAAATCACTATCCCCGAAGGGAGTGAGAGTCAGAGAAGAGGTAGAAACGATCAGGTCATAGTAAGGAGTAGGATTGCCACTCACGATCACATCGGAAAAACCATGTATTTCTTGAGAATACTCCTCACAATCCATTTCAATGACGTCGATTCGATTCGCCGTCATATCATCGTAATTAGAGGAGTATCTCGAGGTTTGGTCAAGATTGAATGTTACGGCTTCTTTTCTGACACGTAGAGTTAATTTGCCTTGTAAACATCAATTAAAGCACGTCGGTCTTTAAGAAGATCTCCCGAGAATTAGGGTAATCGAGGATCGGCATCAAGTCTCGACACAAAAGGGGTTTTTTTGGGGGGCGGAGTTTTTATTTTGCGGGCGGGAGCACTTGTAATCCCAAGAAGAATGTAAGTTCTCCCATAGAACTCATCTAAAACTTCTCATGCATCAACTTCTCAAATGCAATGCATAGCTCCTTCTTTGTTGAACCAAAGACGATCTCATCCACATAAACTTGGACCAACAAAATATCACCTATGTACATTTCGATGAATAAGGTATTGTCAATTTTACCTCTTTGAAACCCATTGTCCAACAAATATGTTGACAAGGTTTCATACCAAGCTCTAGGAGCTTGATGTAGTCCATACAATGCTTTTTCAACCTTGTATACTCTATCAGGAAAGTCTTGATCTTCAAATCCTGTTGGTTGACATACATACACCTCTTCAATCTTCCCATAGAGAAAAACACTTTTTACATCCATTTGATACACCACAAAATCTTAAGCATAAGCTAAAAATAGCCTAATTGCTTTAATTCTTGCAACATGGGCAAAGACTTCATCATAGTCAATCCCTTCTTTTTGTGTGTACCCTTGAGCAACCAATCTTGCTTTATTTCTTATCATAATTCCCCTTTCATCCTTTTGATTCCTGAAAATCCATTTAGAGGCTATAGCTCTTTTTCCATTTGGTAAATCCACTAAAGTCTAAACTTCTTGTAACTTGAATTGTAGAAGAGTCTAAACTTCTTGTAACTTGAATTGTAGAAGCTCTTCTTGCATAGCCTCTATCCAGCTTGGATCCTTCAATGCATGAATTACCTTTTTGGGTTCTTCTTGTGATAAAAAGCAAGCAAACAAGCAGTTTTGAAGGTCTTTATGGTTTGTTCTTTGTTGAATAGTACTAACAAACCCATGTTCCTTTAAATTCTTTGACATCTTTCTTGTTTGTGTAGCTGATTGCAAATCTCTAATCACTTGATCAAGAGGATGATCTTTATGAATTCTTGTAGTTGGATTAGGACTGACTTGGATTGTTGTATCCAAATTATTCATGTCAGCCACTGCACCATCATCTTCATCATCTCTTGAGAAGTCAAATATGCTATAATCTTCCAAAGCAGGCATATTTGGATCAAATGGAAGTTCAATGCTTGTTTTTCCACCAACAACATTAACCTCATTTGTGCCAGCAGCATTAACAGTGTTAGTGCTATTAACATTATCTTCCTTCTCTTGATCTTTACATTCACTATCTTTTCTTGGATCTTCATCAACCTTCTTTCCATCATCACTTGAAGGTTTGGATCCATCATCATGAGAACTCTTTGGATCTTGAGAATATGGTGGATCAGCAGTCCATAATGGTAGCAAAATGTAATTTTTGACAGGTTCTGTCTCCTTTCTAGCTTGACCTGCATTATCACTTGCTTTTGTACCTGCAAAACTATTAGACTGTGTACCTGCAACAATTGGCTCATAATTCATTGTTCTTGTTAGTGCATCAATATCAAATAGCCAATCTGGTCCACTACCTACAGCATTAGGTGTACTCTTACTAAACCTAATATGCAAGTTTTCTTCCACTATCCTTGTTCTACTATTGAATACTCTAAAGGCTTTACTATTCAAAGAGTATCCAACAAAGAAACCTTCATCCAGCCTATAACCATCAATTTGATGGCCTAAGTGATCAATGGTATGAGAATAGGTAACTATACACCCAACTGGTCTCATAAAACTTAAATTTGGTGTTCTAACCATGAAAAAGTTCATATGGGGGTCTTATATGTAGGCTTAACTTACTAACACTCTATTTTCACATAAGCAAGATTAGTAACTCTTTCTGCCCAAAAAGTAGTTGACAACTTAGAATCAGCTAGCATAGTCCTATCAGCCTCAATTAGTGTCATATTCCTCCTTTTAGCGACTCCATTTTGTTGAGGAGTTATAGCTACGCTAAGTTGTCTCAAAATACCCTTCATCTTATAAAACTAATTCATTTCTTTGTTTTTGAACTCAGTCCCATTATCATATCTAATCACCTTAACCTTATGAACTACTAAATTTTCAATCAAAATTATAAAGGACTTTAAGTAATGCCACACTAGTCCTCGATCTTCTAAGTAGCTAGAAAAAACCTATGTAAACCTACTGTAATCATCTTGACAACTAGGTCAATACATTTTCTTATAAGTATTTTAACAAATGTTGGACCCAACAAGTCCATATGTTCCGAAATGTAAAGGAAGACATGATTGAGTTCTCTCTGTTTTGGATTTTAAAAAGATGCTCTGTTGCTGCTTTCTCTTTTAACAAAGCAACATAGTTTTGATCATTTTCAAAAACTTGGAAGGTACACCTCTACAAGATTTCCTTTAACTAATTATTCACGGTTTAAAATTTAAGTGACCTAGCCTTCTATGCCAAAGTTTAGATTCATCAGATGTGACTTTTGCAAAAAGGCAAGTTAAACCTCCTTTAGGAACTATGTTCTTTAAATCAACACTATACATATTGTTCTTTCTAGGAACTCTAAGTAAAACATGACTTTCATTAATTAACGTAAAGTTTGGAGATAAAACAATACATTCAGTGTCATTAAAAAGAACACTATTCTTTTTATCACACATTTGTGAGACACTAAAGAGATTAAACTTTAACTCTCTCACAAAATACACATTTTCAAAATCTAGATTACCAGTTTTAATGGTACATTTTCCTGTGATTTTCCCTCCTTTGGGGTTCCCTCCAAAAGCAACATATCCTCCATCTATCTCTTCATAGTTTGTAAGATAGGACATGTTCCCTGTCATGTGCCTTGAGCATCCACTATCAATCACTCCTCCCGCCCCCCTTTATCCTGTAAATCCATTTGTGGATTGCCCTGCACATTAGATAAGAAAATCAGTTTCTTTTGGGGACCCAAGCCATCACTGACTTGGATCTGCCTTGTGCATCAATAAATAATCAATTTTTTTAGGGTGATGATGCATCTGTGAGTTTTAGAAACATGGTCTAAAACTTTATACTTTAGTTTCCAAACCCAACAAGCTGAGGCCTTAACAACATTAAAATTATTTCCCTTAACAGCATTAACTACTGCTTTTTGCCTAGCAGTATTGGTATGTGCTTAATTACACATACCATTTTCCATTAAAAACAGGACTTAAATGACCAAAAACATACCAAAAATACATTGTATTTGTATGTTTTGCATTTGTGTTGTGCAGGTAACGAATATCTAAGGAAAGGACAAAAACGAAGCCAAAAATGACAAAACCGAGCACGAGAACGGAAAGACCGTGAGAAGTCAAAAAGACCAAGTCAAAGTCAACAAAAAAAAGTCAAAGTCAAAGTCAACCTCGGGAAGAGGCATTAGAAAGAGCATCAAAAACCGAACACAAAAACCTAAATTGCCAAAAGTGGGCCCACCCGTACCCACCTAAGGCTCAGGTCAACCACATTATATCTTTCATAAGCCTTAAGCCTTCTAAAAGGCCCAAGTCCTTTTAAACCATACCCGGCCCAACAACTAGCCCACCATCACCCTTTATAACACCCCGTTAATCCCCTTCCCTCTTAAACTTAACCCCGTTAGTCCAAAAGGACTAATGGTGCAAACCATTTACAAACAAAAAGTTCCAAAATTGCAAAATACAAGGACTATGGTTGTCATCAAGTTATACACTTTCAGGGACCTTTCTTGCCATTTCCTAAACTTCAAATATAGCGGGAACACTATTCATCATCTCCCTAAAAGTGCCTGTCCTCACTACCCAGCAAGACATCAACCCCCCTTTCTCTCCCAATGTTCGACCGACACCTTTACACACCTTATCCCCCCAAAATCCACCTTGACAATCCCTTGCAACCTCATTCGTCTAAGGAACAAGACAAGAGATTAATGGCTAAGATGACAAGACTTGGGCACTACTCATTTTGGATGGCTATGATGACTCCTGGATCCCTCTCACACAACAAACACACCTGCAAGAGCTCTCATAAAGAATGTACACTCCTATAATCTTCTTTTGATTATTATAAATATAGCTCACTTGTAAGCCTTTGGCAGTTAGTTTTTAGTTTAAGTTTTTCACCTAGTTAATTTTTATTGTAACCTTTTAAATTTGTTAAAGTTTTTAATAATGAAGATTTTATTTTGAGTTTAAAAAATGTTTTACTCATTTGTGTTCAAAAAAAGCCATCAAGAATCTTGCATAAGCTTTTTATAAGAACTTATTTAAGCATATTGTTACATCTGTCTTCATTTATATATAAGGTATTTAAGAAAATTTTACAAAAAAAAAATTAAAAAAAATATCACCCGCAAATACCACAGCTTAAGGGATGATAAGCCAAATTTAGATGGGCTTATGGACACTACTAGCTTATCTTTGATAAGCTAGAGCTTGTAGATAAGCTATTAAGAGCATTTGTTTGCCCTGTTTAAGCAAGGGTTTTGTAAGTTCTTTCTTTTTAAGTCTTGGCTTATTTCACTGTAGCACTGCTTATTTCTTGCTTATTTATGCTTTTTGTTGCTTATTTATGTTATCTATGCTTATTTGTCTTTGATTGTTGCTTTTACTCTTTTATTTAAGTTTTTTAGTTAAACTGTCCTTATTTGCCTTTGAATTGCTTATTACTCATTAGCTTATTTAAGTGCTTATTCTTGTTCTTTTTATGCTTAATATTGCTTAACTTTACTTGCTTCTTATCTGTTTTCCAATAAGTTTGCTTATATCATTGTTAATCAGCTTTAAAAAGTGTTTTTAAAAATTAAAGGGGTGTTTGGTTAAACTGTTTTAATGGGTCAAAATAGGTCAAAATTGCATTTTGACATTTGAGTCAGTTTAGTTTAGCTTAAATTAGTCCTAAAAATCAGTTTGTTTAAGTTTTTAAGTAGTAAATCTCATTTTTAAGGCTTTAAGAGTTTGTGGTTTGAAACAGTGAGGTTTAAGCTCATCTTATTTGCTTATTTGATTGTGATCTTGCTTATTGAGATTTTGTGAAGTTTTTGTGTTTATGCATGTCTTAAAACAGGTTAGAATCATAGTCATATAGTCTACATTTGTCATTTTTGTGTTTTGCCAAAACTGTCAAAAATTTGTTAAGTGTTTGAAAATTTGAGAAATAGCTTTTTTATTTGCTTATTGTAGCTTATCCTGAATTTCAAACTCTCTTTTGATTGTTAATTCTTGTTCTTTGAGGTCAAAACTTAATCTGTTTGTAGGGTATATAGTCATAAGGATCTATTTATTTGCTTATTTTTAAGCTCAAAAGTGGTGTTTTGTTAAGATTACAAAAGTTTGCAAAAATTTGTCTAAGTGTCAAAACAGTGTGAGATAGCTTTTTCATGAAGCTTTTTAAGTGCTTATTTGAATTTCAAACTACTTTCTCATACCGTGTGATTTTCCTGGAATGGATGAGTGCTTAGCCTTGGCCGATCTTGGCGCTAGCATTAATCTCATGCCATTATCGGTGTGGAAAAAGCTTTCTCTTCCGGAACTCACTCCTATTTGTATGACTCTTGAACTTGCGGACCGTTCGATTACCCAACCGATCGGTATCGCCGAAGATGTCGACGTAAAAGTAGGAAAGTTCCAATTCCCGGCCGACTTTGTAGTCGTAGACTTTGATGTCGATCCCCTAGTCCCCCTTATTCTCGAGAGATCCTTCTTAAAACCGGATGTGCTTTGATTAATGTGTACGAAGGAGAATTAACTCTTCGTGTTGGAAAAGAAGCCGTAAGATTCAATCTTGATCAAACTTCGAGGTACTCCTCTAATTACGATGATATGACGGTGAACCGAATCGACGTCATTGAAATGGCTTGTGAGGAGTATTCTCAAGAAATTCTCGGTTTCTCTGATGTGATCGCGAGTGGCAATCCCACTCCTTATTATGACCCGATCGTTTCTACCTCTTCTTCGACTCTCACTCCCTTCGGGGATAGTGATTTTCTTCTCGAGGAAGTCGATGCTTTCCTCGCTCTTAAAGATGATCCAACTTCACCGGAAGTTGATGACTCTTACTATGATCTGGAGGGGGATATTCTTCTTCTTGAAGCATTTCTCAATGATGATCCATCATTACCCCCTCCCACTCAAGGAAACTATTTGCCTAAAATTCGAAAAGAGCTTAAAGTTTGTGAAGCTAAAACTGATAAATCTTCAATCGAACTCAGGGACTTACCTCCTCATCTCGAATACTCATTTTTGGAAGGTGACAACAAGTTGCCCATCATAATTGCTAAAGATTTGAGTGTCGAGGAAAAAGCCACTCTCATAAAGGTTTTAAAGTCACACAAGCGAGCCATCGCTTGGAAACTCTCTGACATCAAGGGTATTAACCCTGAATTTTATACTCACAAGATTCTTATGGAAGAGGACTACAAACTGGCGGTTCAACACCAAAGACGGGTAAATCCAAAAATCCACGATGTCATCAAAAAGGAGGTTGAGAAACTTCTTGACGCCGGATTAATTTACCCGATCTCAGATAGTCCTTGGGTAAGCCCCGTATATTGCGTACCAAAAAAGGTGGCTTTACCGTTGTTGAAAATGATGAAAGCGAGTTAATTCCGACTCGGTTGGTTACGGGTTGGCGTGTATGCATTGACTACTATAAGTTAAATGAAGCCACCCGTAAAGACCACTTTACACTACCGTTTATGGATAAAATGCTCGAGAGATTAGCGGGAAACGAGTACTATTGTTTTCTTGATGGTTTCTCGGGTTACTTTCAAATTCCCATCGACCCTCATGATCAAGAAAAGACAACATTCACGTGTCCTTACGGAATGTTCGCCTACCGTCGCATGCCTTTTGGCTTATGCAATGCACCGGGCACGTTCCAAAGGTGTATGATGGCTATCTTTCATGATATGATCGAAAAAACGATGGAAGTCTTCATGGATGACTTTTCGGTCTTTGGGAATTCATTCAAAAATTGCCTCTCTCGTGTAGACAAGATGCTTCAAAGGTGTGAAGACACCAATCTTTGTCTTAATTGGGAAAAGAGTCATTTTATGGTTTTATGGTTAAGAAAGGTATTGTCCTTGGCCATAAGATTTCCAAAAAAGGGATTGAAGTTGATAAAGCCAAAATCTATGTGATTGCTAAGTTACCTCATCCCACCACCGTAAAGGGTGTTCGGAGTTTTCTCGGTCATGCCGGTTTCTACCGACGGTTCATTAAGGATTTTTCCAAAATTTCCTGACTGATGACTCATCTCCTTGAGAAGAATACTCCGTTCATTTTCTCCGATGATTGTATTCAAGCTTTTCAAACATTAAAGAAAAAACTTACTGAAGCTCCAATCTTGATTGCTCCAGACTGGGACCTACCCTTTGAGCTTATGTGCGATGCAAGCGACTTTGCCATAGGTGCAGTCTTGGGGCAACGTCATGAAAAACACTTTAGGCCTATACACTATGCTAGTAAAACAATGAACGAGGCGGAATCGCATTACACTACGACGGAAAAAGAAATGTTAGCCGTGGTATATGCCTTCGAAAAATTCCGATCTTACCTCATCTTGAACAAAAGCGTAGTGTATACGGATCACTCTGCCCTAAAATATCTCTTTGCTAAAAAAGATTCCAAGGCAAGATTGCTCCGGTGGGTTCTTCTCCTTCAAGAGTTCGATTTCAATGTAATTGACACAAAAGGAGCTGAGAATCTCGCGGCCGATCATCTTTCCCGATTAGAAAACCCGTATGAAAATGTTCTCGACCCAAAGGAGGTGAATGAAAAATTTCCTCTCGAGACACTTAATATGGTGACTTCTCGAAGTGACTCAAGTACCCCGTGGTTTGCCGATTATGCAAATTACCACGCGGGGAATTTCATTGTTAAAGGGATGTCATCTCAACAAAAGAACAAGTTTTTCAAGGATGTTAAACATTACTTTTGGGACGACCCCTTCTTGTTCAAAATATGTGCGGATCAAATGATCCGGCGGTGTGTGGCTGGCCAAGAAGCTGTTGACATCCTCACAGCTTGCCATAGTGGACCCACCGGGGGACATTACGGTGCCAACTACACCGCCAAAAAGGTTTTTGACTCAGGATTTTATTGGCCCACGATTTACAAAGATGCCCATGACTTGGTCACCCGATGTGACACTTGTCAGCGTCAAGGAAAAATTTCGCAACGTGATGAAATGCCTCAAAATTCCATCCAAGTTTGTGAAATCTTTGACGTGTGGGGCATAGATTTCATGGGGCCTTTCCCGTCTTCACGAGGGAACAAATATATACTCGTGGCCGTCGACTACTTGTCAAAATGGGTTGAAGCGAAAGCGCTCCCCACAAACGACGCCCGAGTTGTTTGCAAATTTCTTAAATCTCTCTTCGCCCGATTCGGTGCCCCTCGTGCTATCATAAGTGATCGCGGAACCCATTTTTGCAATGACCAGTTTGCAAAGGTCATGCTTAAATATGGAGTTACTCACCGTCTCTCCACCGCGTATCACCCACAAACAAGTGGGCAAGTTGAGGTATCCAATCGTGGCTTGAAACGAATTCTTGAAAGGACCGTGGGCGAAAACCGTGCCTCTTGGTCGGACAAACTAGATGATGCACTCTGGGCCTTCCGTACAGCTTACAAAACACCCATCGGGTGCACCCCATACAAGCTAGTATATGGAAAGGCATGTCATCTACCGATCGAGCTCGAGCACAAAGCCTACTAGGCCTTAAAGCATGCAAACTTTGACCTTGAGACCGCGGGCGATCATCGTAAAGTTCAACTCAATGAATTAAATGAACTTCGTGATCATGCTTATGAGAACTCTTTGATCTATAAAGAGAAAACAAAGAGGATCCATGACTCAAAGATCAAAAACCGCGTTTTCAACGTCGGTGATCAAGTCCTCCTCTTTAACTCTAGATTAAAGATGTTCTCTGGCAAGTTAAAATCCCGTTGGTCCGGACCGTTCACCATTTCCCAAGTCTTTCCATATGGCACCGTTGAGTTATCTCAAAACTCTGGGCCAAATTTCAAGGTAAATGGTCATCGAATTAAGCACTACTTTGGAGGGGACGTACCACAATTGGTTGTCCCGGATCTCCAAACCTTCCCCAAGGACAACTAAATGCGGGGATTGGGTCAAGCTTAGTGACCCTAAACAAGCGCTTCGTGGGAGGCACCCCATGCTTATCCTTCTATTATTTTCTTTCTTATTTCTATTGTGATGTGAGAAGGCTTGTACTTTTCCGTTTCTTGTTGTTTGTGCTTGTGATTTTTTGTAGGTTTTTGATTGGTAGTTTTAATACACTATAAAATATATGATAATATTCCAAAAGAGCAATTAAGAACTTTCCTAAAGTCTCCCTTAAGAAAAGCTCACTCTAAAAGATATATATAATATATAATACGTATATTTAACCGGGAAGAATGATCACTCGGGTCGTTTCCCCAACGACTTGTAAAATTAAAACCTTGCTTTAGCTTGGATTATGATTTGAATGAGAGAAAAGATATTTTTGAGTATCTATAACTACTAAATAAAAGCAACAATTAAAATGAACAATTAAAAGTAATTAAACACTTGAACTAATTAACGGGAACAAATAAAACGCGACAAATAAGCAAATACACTAAATTTAACTCCTAAAATGTAAACTAAATTTCTAAACCTAAATTAGGACAAAAGAAAATTTTAAGAAAAAGAAAAACATTTTTTTGATTATTTTTGAATTTATTATGAATTAAAAACTATTTTAATCTAATTAAATCCTAAAAAATAACAAATTAAGTCCTAAAAATTTAGAAAAATGATTTTTAAACTTAGAAAAGTCTAAAGTAACTTAAAAACTCAGAAAACTATTTTTAACTATTTTTAAAATTAAAATCCTATTTTTAAAATTAAAAATAAAGGCTTAAAAATGAAAATTAAAATCTAAAAGTGTTGAAAATGATTTTTCTGAATGTAAACCTAAAAGTATTTAATCTAATACTAAAAACTATTTTTTTGTATTTTTCTGAAACTTTTTTCTATTTTTTATGATTTTTCGAAAATTAAAACCTTAGAAAATTGATTAAAAATAATCTACTAAATGGAGAAATGTGTAAAATTCAGGGAAAATCCTAAATGCAACAAAGTTTAAAGGAAAAATAAGAAGGAACAATTAGCTTAACAAATAAGCCCCTAAAAAGCTCAAATAAGCTACGGCTTAAGTAAATGGGCTTAAGCCCAAAAAGACTACAAGTATTAAATAAAAGGAGTGTTAACCAGATGAGCTAATGAAGCACACTGGTTAACACTTAGGTCACTTGAGCAAGAGGTCGTGGGTTCAAGGTCTGGTCACACCCTTTTTGCTATTTTTTTTTCACTTTTTGCAAAAACTAAATATCTACACTTATTAAAAACCTTATTCTAAGCAACTTTAAAACTACACTATTGGTCTGAAAATGTCGAATAAGCACTGTAACAGCTTAAGAATAAGCTGTCCACAGGAAGTGAGAGTTTGAGCTCACTTTTGCTTGTTTGGACTTATAAGCTTGCACAAGCTTTAATATAAGCTCATTTTGAAAACCAAAAGATGTTCTAAACAGCTTATAATGTGCTTAAGCTAAAAATGATAAGCTATTTAAGCTACAAACACTTAATCCTAGTTGAATTTGAAGATCAAAAAGCTAAACTCAGGTACCAACTCAAAAAGCTCAAAATTAGTTTAAGCTCAAAAGCTCAATAAGCCAATTCAGAAGCTAAGCTTTTGATAACTAACTAACCTAACTATGAGCTATAAATTCAAACAAGAAAATCAGATATTACAACTTAAAATTCTAAATTTAAAAGGCTCAATACCATTACTACTGTTTTTGGTCTTTTTGGTTTTTTTATGACTTTTAAAAGCTAAATTGACTAAGTAATTAAGCTAAAAACTAAAAATCAAGGCCTATACTATATTAAGCTATATCTAATCTATAAGTGAACTGAATT
>BQNB010136453.1:0-17998 GCA_026074375.1 Tanacetum coccineum
TAAAACGCCTTATGCTGAAATAAACCTTTATTTTTCTAAGTCTGAAAACTGTCTTAGCGAGACGCCCACCTTTAGCCCCGTTTTTAACCCGTTAAACGACTTCGTTGGACAAAACCTAGAAGATGAAAGTTATAGACGGCCTATCCGAGATGTCAAATGTAATTTTTTTCATTATCGTTAACTAACGAATTCGTAATTAAATTGTAAAACTCTAAGTTGTCAAGTATTAAAACTAAATTATACTTACACTTAACTCAGATAGTTAAACGTCAACGTTTCGTCTAATTATTTGACACACTTAGAGACTAAACCATGGGCTGGTCTAAACTAACATTTTAGAGTATATGTGACCTAGTTTCCCAAAAGTCTAAAGTCGTAAATTGCGTACTTATATTTTGACCACGTTGCCCCAATAAAGTTGACCATTTTAACACGAGAAATTGTTTTCAAACATCATTATTTTAAATAGAGCTCAAGCACACACTAGGGATGAGATTGCAAGTATTTAGCTTATTATTTTTTTGTTTAGTAAATATGTATTATTTTTCCATAGGTTGCGGATAAAGTCTTTTGCATCATTTTTTGTGCCACTACCTTGCTATTCCGTTATCATTACTTGATGTGAGTTTATAGTCCCCACTTTTATACCTTTTCAATCATTTATCAAATCTCAGGGATGAGATCATGTTTGTTTTACAAAATGGATGCAAGTACATTTTAAATACAAATATTACGAGTTTGCCTAAGTAGCTATAACCCACTATGCCCTTCATCATGAACTGTCAATTGCATAGATGTAATTGTTAATTGCATTATGTGAGCGCGAATGTTATGAATAGATCTATTTGGGATTAACATCCCCATTCGGGCAAGTAGCACTTGCTAGTTTACCGATTGTCCGGAAACGACGAATGCATACCTTTTGAAATCATAGATGTTACGAGTTGAACATCTACTCTGGGCACCATCATTCATATGTATTTGATATACATACATTGTTTAGCTTCAGTGTCATGAGCTTAGTGCATTTTGTAATACATTTTTGGTGGTATTGTATTTGTTACTTTATTACAGGGAAATCTTGCTATTCGCTTCATTTAATTTATAAACCTATAAATTCACCAACATTATTGTTGACAATTTAAACATGTTTTCTTAGGTCAATAAGGTGCAAGTCATGGATACATTAGATGGTCGTCTTTTGAAGTCATATTATCATAAAGATTTATATGCATTACATTTTGGGATATTGTTATGTTGTGAAATCTTTACTTTTCCAAGTTAAACAAGTTAAGCCTATGGGCTTTTGTAACGAACCATTTATGAAATCCAATGTATCAGTTTTTAAACGACTCTTATAAAGGTCGTTCGTATATCTTGTGTTATTGATCTATGAAGTAATACCCCCGGAATATCATCCCCCCCCCCCCCCCCCCCACCCCCCCGGAACATCATATTCCGCTGTGGCCCATTTTGGGGGTGTTACAGATTGGTATCAGAGCCAAGGTTATAGAGAACCAGGTCAAATATTTTTACTTGGTCTATAACCGTTTTTCAAACATTGCGTCATTCAAAAGTTTTTCAAAGGGACATTCATGCAAACGGGTAGTGTTACATCTAGTTTGCATCTAGTATACATGCTTACATGTCATGCATCATTTTAGCATTAGTTGATTATACTAAGTGCTTACATAGGTTATATACGTGTTAATATTACATTACGTATATTACTGCTGGTCTTATATAATATACTTATACGAGTTTATATTATGGTTACAGATTAGCCATGTCATCAGACAACGCATCGTCTGCATTACTATACGTCATATCTCTTTTCGAATGGATTTATCATGGGGTATTTCCACGTGTGATATTGCGGTGAGCTTCCGGAGATGGACCCCTACGAGGAGGTTGCCCAGCAAGGGCAGGCACCACCACTGTCACCTGCTTACGTACCTGACCCTATGGAGTTGGACGAGCATGTACCGGTATACGTTCCGGAGCCAGAGCACCCGGAGTACCATGTACCAACAGATGACGACATTCAGGTCGAGGACCAGCCTTATGCTGATGATGCTTCACCGACTGCTGAGTCACCTGGACACATTGCTGACTCGGAGTCGATGGAGGAGGATTCTATTGACTATCCAGATGAGCCTGAGGATGACGATGAGGATCCGGAGGAGGATCCCGAGGAGGACCATACTGACGATCCTGCCGATGGAGAGGATGGTGATGATGAGCCCTCCGATGATGACGACGATGATGATGATACTGATGATGAGGATGAGGAGCCCACTGAGGACGAGGAGGAGGAGGAGCACATAGCTCCGGCTGACTCTTCTGCGGTACCTGTTGTTGACCATGTTCCCTTAGCTGGGGATACAGAGGCATTTGAGACTGATGAGTCTGCACCTACACCTAGATCACCTTAGACTAGGGTCCCTTTTCTCAGACACGCCTCCGTAGGGCACGGAAGACTGTCAGACTTGAGCCACCCATGTTAGCATCCATGGAGGCACGCATTGCTGAGCATGATACCGCACCTATACCACCCACCAGCCCTGACTATGATCAGGCACCATTAGGTCTTAGGGCAGCCATGATTCGTATATGAGATGACATCCCCGAGGAGGACATGCCACCTCGGAGGAGATTTGTACTTACTGCTCCCCCACCTGGGTGTGATGTAGCAGAGAGTTCTGCTGTTGCTGCTAGACCACCTAGGGGTCAGTATGATTTTGTTGATACTGTTGAGGCAGGACAGGGTTTGATTCGTAGTCCTGGTCATGATGCCCGGACTATTGCTAGAGCTGCTGACAGAGCATATGGTGTTGGTTATGTTAGAGCTTTACAGGCTTCTGAGCATAGGATGATGACTTCCATTGAGGAAGTCAACTTGAGGGTCAGCTACCAGGTACAGGTTCGCAGGCAAGAGAGTAAGGATTTCTATACACAGCTGCATGATGCTCGGACTGACCGCAGAGACATTAGACTCGAGATTGATGTAGTGAGAGGCCAGAGGACTGCTTACGAGACAGAGTTGCATGAGGTACGCCAGGCTTACCTTAGTTTCGAGGCTCGGAACAGGGCAATATTGGCGCGACTTAAGATACTGGAGACTCACATGATTCGTGTGGAGTGGCAGTGCTCGAGAGCTGAGGATGATGCAGTCAGACATATGATGCGTATCCATGTACTAGATGCTAGAGCTCAGATTGATACGGTGGAGGACACCGGCAGTAACTAGTAACTGTTAGTTGTACCTTTCATTTCTAGCTATCTTGTATAGTCTATTAAGTTTTATGGGTAACTCCCAGCTAATAGACTCTAGGACGTATTTTCATTTTATGTACTAGATCATTAGTGGTCATTTTGTATCCAAACAAATCATGTAGATTTCAAGTTATTGTTATGAAATGTTGATGTATTATGTTATGGTTGATCTCATTTTATTCATTCTCCATTGTGTTGTGGTGTAATAATTATTATCATATCCATTTGTATCGACATTGTAATTATATTTCACGTACATTGTATTCTTGTGATTAGTAGAATTATACCTGTAACAAGACAAGGAGCAAACGACGCCATGACTCCAGAATCCATTCAAGCTATGATCGATCGGGCAATCCAAAGAAACTCTACCCATACTCAGGATGATGCAAGCCAAAGTTCGGGTGGAGGACTCAGAAGGCCTGTGCAACCTGCACGTGTCTGTTCCTACACCGATTTCATGAAATGCCAACCCTTGAACTTCAAGGGAACTGAAGGCGTTGTTGGCTTGTCTCAATGGCTCAAAAAGATGGAATCAGTATTTCACATTAGCGGTTGTGCCATTGACAATCAAGTGAAGTTCGCTACCTGCACTCTGCTAGGTGCTGCACTAACCTGGTGGAATGGCCATGTGAGAACCTTAGGTCATGATGCTGCCTATGCTATGACTTGGGGAACTCTCAAGAAGAAGTTGACGGATAAATATTGTCCAAAAGGTGAAATCAAGAAACTTGAAATTGAACTATGGAATCTCAGGGTCAGGGGAAACGATGTTGCAGCCTATACGCAGCGTTTCCAAGAACTAGCTTTGATGTGCACCAAATTTCTTGCTGATGAGACCGAAAAGATTGACAAGTACATCAGTGGACTTCCTGATAACATTCATGGGAATGTCATGTCTGCAAGACCCAAAACTCTTGATGATGCTATCGAGTTGGCCAACGACTTGATGGATCAAAAACTACGCACTTATGCAGAAAGGCAGAATGACAACAAGAGAAAGGCTGATGACTCATCAAGAAACAATCAACAACCTCACAAGAAGCAAAATGTAGCTAGGGCATACACTGCTGGCCCTGGTGAAAAGAAGGCTTACACTAGAAATCTACCTCTGTGCGCCAAGTGCAACTACCACCACACCAGACAATGTGCACCCAAATGTGGAAACTGCAAGAGGTATGGTCATGCTACCAATGATTGTCGGGTCAATACCAACAATAACAACAACAACAAGAATCAAAAGGCAGGAGCATGCTATGAATGTGGTAACACTGGTCACATAAAGAAGAATTGCCCAAAACTGAAGAACCGTAGGAATGGCAACGGGAATGGCACAGCTTAGGGAAAAGCTTATGCTTTGGGAGGAAGAGATACTAGCCCAGACTCTAACGTCATTACGGGTACGTTTCTCCTCAACAATAGTTATGCTACAATTTTGTTTGATACTGGTGCGGATAGAAGCTTTGTATCTAATACCTTTAGTGCCTTGATTAACATTACCCCCACTACATTAGAAAGTCATTATGATGTAGAATTAGTCGATAGGAAAATCATAAGAGTTAACATCATAATTCGTGGTTGCACTCTAAACTTCATGAACCACCCTTTCAACATCGATTTGATACCGGTCCCACTCGGTAGTTTTGATGTCATTATTGGAATGGATTGGTTAACAAAGTATCATGATCATCTGTGATGAGAAGATTGTGCGAGTTCCTTTCGGAAGAGAGATGTTAATTTTTCAAGGCAATGGAAACCACCAAAGGGAAGAATCCTGACTGAATATCATTTCATGCACTAAAGCATAAGAGTATTTGTTAAAAGGATGTGATGTATTTTTGGCACACGTTACCACGAAGGAAGCCAAAGACAAGTCGGAAGGGAAGCGACTTGAGGACGTGCCGATTGTCAAAGACTTTCCTAAAGTTTTTCCTAAAGACTTAACGGGTATTCCACTAGCTCGACAAGTAGAGTTCCAAATTGATTTGGTACCAGGTGTTGCACCTGTAGCACAGGCACCTTATCGGTTGGCACCATCCGAGATGAAGGAACTAGTGGAACAACTTCAAGAACTATCCGACAAAGGATTTATAAGGCCCAGCTCTTCACCCTGGGGATCTCCGGTCTTATTCGTTAAGAAGAAAGATGGATCGTTCTGTATATGCATCAATTATTATGAACTGAACAAGCTAACGGTAAAGAACCGTTATCCACTTCCTAGAATTGATGACTTGTTCGATCAACTTCAAGGATCGAGTGTCAAAGATCGACTTACGATCAGGCTACCATCAGTAGAGAGTTCGTGAAGAAGACATTCCCAAGACCGCGTTTAGGACGCGTTATGGGCATTATGAATTTCATGTAAATGCCCTTTAGAGTTTGACAAACGCTCCGCACGGTATTTTTAGTACCTCTTGATAGGTGTGCAAACCTTATTTGGATAAGTTTGTGATTGTCTTTATCGACGATATACTAATTTATTCAAAGAACAAGGAAAAGCATGAAGAGCATCTCAAATTAATTTTGGAGTTGCTTAAGAAAGAGGAGTTGTACGTAAAATTTTCCAAGTGTGAATTTTGGATTCCAAAAGTACAGTTTCTCGGACACGTGATTGATAGCAAAGGCATTCACGTGGATCCAGCAAAGATCGAGTCAATTAAAGATTGGGCGACTCCTAAGACCCCGACAGAGATCCGCCAATTTTTAGGACTTGCCGGTTACTACCGCAGATTTATCGAGGGCTTCTTCAAGATAGCCAAGTCAATGACTAAGCTGACTCAGAAGAATGTGAAGTTTGACTGGGAAGAAAAAGAGGAAGCCGCATTTCAATTGATTAAACAAAAGTTGTGTAGCGCACCCATTTTGACCTTGCCTAAAGGATCAGAAAACTTCATAGTTTATTGCGATGCATCGCATAAGGGTTTGGGTGCCGTGCTTATGCAAAACTAGAAAGTTATAGCCTATGCTTCTCAACAACTAAAGATCCATGAGAAAAACTACACAACTCATGACTTTGGAAATGGAGGTTGTGGTATTCGCTTAAATGTGAAGGAAGTTACTTATAAAAACCAGGTGCACCATATTTACCGACCACAAGAGTTTACAACATATCCTTGATCAAAAAGAGTTGAACATGAGGCAACGGTGTTGGTTGGAGATTCTTAGTGATTACAATTGTGACATCCACTACCACCCAGGGAAGGCGAACGTAGTTGCTGATGCTTTGAGCAGGAAAATAAAGTCTAGGCCATTAAGAGTTGAGCCTTAGTTAACTACATGGGTTTGAATCTTCTCAAGGAGTCCTAGAGCTCAGACTGAAGCATTGAAGCTAGTAAATCATGATGAAGTATTGTTGGTGCATGCTCAAAAAAAGAGCCTCACTAAAGGAAAAGTTAGAACCCCGTGCTGACGGAACTCTATGTTTGAACAACAGGAGTTGGAGTACATGCTTTGGGTGGAACTTAAGGACTATGATACATGCGATCCAATATGTTGAAGTATTCAATCCATCTGGGTTCCAACAAAATGTACCAAGACTTGAAGCAGTTGTATTGGTGGCCTAACATAAAGGCGAATCATATGCACTTTATGTAGCAAGTGTTGACTTGTTCCTAGTCCAGGCAGAGCCACCAAAAAATCAACTTCTGGTTATGCTAGTTAACACGGATTCAAAATGGTTAGTGGAGAAAATCCACCATGGCTTTCGTCACTAAACTCCCTAAGACGACAAACGATTATGATACCATTTGGGTGATCGTTGATCGTCTTACAAAATCTGCTCACTTCCTACCAATGAGGGAAACGGACCCCATGGAAAGGTTAATGAAGCTTTACATGAAGGAGGTAGTCACCTGACATGGCGTGCCTATTTCTATCATCTCCGATCGTGATGGCAGATTTACATCACTATTCTAGGAAGCACTCATAAGGCTTTGGGAACCCGATTGGACATGAGTACGGCCTATCATCCTGAAACTGACGGTTAAAGTGAAAGAACTATCCAAACTTTGGAAAACATGTTACGCGCTGCGTGTTAGACTATAGAAAGAATTGTATAGACAATTACGTTAGTGGGAATTCTCCTACAAAACACAGTTACCATAACCAGCATAAAGGTTTGCACCATTCGAGGGCACTGTATGGATGAAAGTGTCAATCACTGGTGTTGTTGGGCAGAATTTGGAGATTGATCAGCTTACTGGTCCTGCATTAATTCATGAACACGAGAAGATCGTCAAATCAAAAGAGATCAGGCCGCTCGTGACGACAGAAGAGTTACGCAAACATTAGATGCGAGCAATGGTATTTCAAAGTTGTGACAGGGTTCATGTTTAAAGTTTTACGTTGGAAAAGCGTTGTGCGTTTGGCAACGAAGGAGTTAACCCTTGTATGTCGGTCCTTTCAAGGTGATCGAGAGAGTCAAAACGGTTGCTTATAAACTTGAGCTACCACAACAATTAAGCCGAGTTCATAACACGTTCCACGTGTTAAATCAGAAGAAGTGTATGTCCAATGAATCACTTGTGATTTCGTTGGAAGAACTACGTGTTGATGACAAGCTCCACTTTGTAGAAGAACCAGTAGAAGTTATGGATCGTGAAATCAAACAATTGAAGAGAAGTCGCATTCCCATCATTAAGGTTAGATGGAACTCTAAACGAGGTCCTGAGTTTACCTGGGAATGTGAGGATCAATTCAAGCAGAAATACCCACATCTCTTCACCAAGACCGCACCATCGTCAAGTGTCGCGTCTTAAGCCTTGAGGACAAGGCTCATTTAACGGGGGAAGACTATAACACCCCGTGTTTTCAGGTCATATTACGATTTCAATCACTCCATTTTCTTTCTATTTATAATATTTTTACGTGTTTACTTTTACTTTAAATCACCTAGTTAAACCCTAATAAGTAAAACTTAACCGAGGCTTTTAATATCGTGAATAAGCCTACGTTTAAACCAAAGACTTTAGTTAAAATGTTTCTACGACTTAGTTAACCAAAAATCGAGTTTTATCATCCTTATCCTTTCACCACCATCTAGCGTTTAACTTTAAAGAGTAAACAAGCAAGTTTTAAATTTCTACACTTGTTTAAAATGGTACACAATAAGAAAATTACTTAGGCAATTCAAGAAACAAATAAAATCCCTACAAACTAGACAAAAATTTTGTGTGTACATCTTCAACTCCACAAACCGGCAAATACATTTAAATTGGGTAAAGAGATACAAAATCTATTCTTACCATAACCCTATTACCCAATGTACAAAGCCCATAATCCCATTTTTATAAAACTTATACACACTCGTGATATAATTGGTTACCCTTCTCTTGTTCGTGCTTCCATGTTCCAATGCAGTAAACCCCTTTAATATATGCCTTGCACATTTATAAAACCTAAAAGCTCCTTTACCCTATTTGGATTAGCAAAAGAACGTGACTCAAGGGATGAAACACTATTCCTACCCTTCTCTATTTATGCTTAAAGACCCTGGCATACTTTTTTGAAACACAGATAAAATTACAACCTAAGTTATAATCATAGTCTCTCATTCTGGGTTCTCCTATTCTCCTACTCTTGTTCGAACTCATTTACTAACACTACAACCACACCACTCCATTCATATTCTTCATAAACCCTAAAAACTCCAAGAAACCCTAATTAGGTTTCTTTGGGTTCGTTCCTAAAAACTCTAAGACAACCGAGCAACGTTCGTGTACGTGGTCATAAAAGGTGCAATAGTCAAGTTTATTATTTGTTTGGGTGTTTGGTTCGTGTATACGTAAGGGGTAAAAAGCTTCATGCGTTCATCACTTCTTTGGGCCAAGTTCTTCGCGTTCATCTTTGTGTTTTAGTGAGCTATCAGATCCTTGCGTCTTTGTGAGTTATCTATCCTTATTACTCATCCTTAATATGCAATCTATATGTCATTGTAGTGTGCTTGAAAATCCTTTAAAATAAAATGGTTTTGTTCACCTTCTGATGCGTAGCAAATAAACGGGTAAAAACCACATAAAACTTGTAAGTGACTAATACAACTTAAGCCATGTTTATGTTAAGGATATAGGTGTAGAAGGCTAGCCATTTTATGGCTTGATCATGTTATTGAATAAAAAGAAAAGAATCTTTTTTGTTATAACCATTATAAATCGCAAGTTACATGGATAGTTTTTAAGTACATGATACGGCTAGTAGGAATTGAGTATAAAATCAAAACTTAGTTATTACTTATAGAGAACGTGTAAGGGATTGTTTTGCCCCTAAAATCATTAAATTTCATCAAGTATTGACAAAGTTAGAAGGTCCCAAAGATAGGCAAAAATCTGTCATTTACACTGTTTTAAAACTGCCCTGATAGATCGACTTTAGGCTTTGTTTCAACCCAATTAAACTTGGAGATAAGGTCAGCACATAGGGGCTTTTTGTAGTTGACACGGTGAGCTTTATTTAGAAATTCGAATCATTAAAAATGGTTGAGTAATGAGTTTGCAAACTAATCATAAAGTTAGTAATGGTGCCATTTTTTTTGACCAAGTTAATATTGTTGGCTGAATGGTCGACACCCCTCACTTTGTGCTCGTTTTTGACCCCGTTAACGACCCCGACACACTAAACTTATAAAATATGAATTATTGTACTCTTGGCCTAGTTTTTAAAGGTATTTTTTGGTTTGTCATAATATCCATAACGAACTCGCAAATATTAGACCTTAAGTTAGTGCTGCTTGACAACATTTCAATAAATTAAAAACTGTTAACATATAGGGTCGCACAAAACCCCTATATTTTTTACTCTTTTTTGTCCATAGGTAAAACGACCTCGAAACCACTTAAACTATAAAGGCATAAATTACATAATACTAGCTAGTTTACAATGGTTTTTTATCTTGTCATAACATTGAGGAATGGGTTTGTAATCCGCGAAAAAAGTCAGCCAAAAGTCACTTGAAAAACACTTAGCCAAAATTTCTATTTTCTGTTTTGGAACCCAGTCGCGACACACACCTCTTTAGCCACGTTTTAACCCATTTAATGACCTCGTTGGAAAAAATTTAAAAGACGAAAATTATAGATGACCTGGCTGAGATGCCAAATGTATTTTTAGTTTTCATTACCGTTAAATAACGAATCCATATTTTCATTGTAAAACTCCAAGTAATCAAATAGTAAAACTTAGTTAAAATTTCACTTATTCGATTTGTTAAACGTCACTATTTCGTCTAATTATTTGACACACTTAGAGACCAAATCAAGGGCTGACCCAAACTAACATTTTAAAGTATATGTGACCTAGCTTCCAAAAAGTCCAATATCGTAAATTACGTGTTTATATTTTGACCGCATTGACCCAATAAAGTTGGTCACTTTAACATGAGAATTTACTTTCAAACAACATTATTTTAATTGGAGCTCAAGCACACACTAGGGACGAGATTGCAAGTATTTAGTTTTTTATTTTCTGCTTAGTAAAAATGTATTATTTTTTTACTTAGGTTGCGGATAAAGTCTTTTGCTTCGTTTTTCGTGCCACTACCTTGCTATTCCGTTATCATTGCTTGATGTGAGTTTATAGTCCCCATCTTACACTTTTTAATCTTATCAATTTGGGGATGAGGATCTTGTTTGTTTTACAAATGGAGCAATGTTCTTTTTTAATTCTTCTTATTACGTGTTGCCTAAGTAGCTATAACCAACTATGCTCTATAATCATGAAACTCGTTAATTACTGGATTTGTAAGCCGCGATTGTTATGTTATAGATCTATTTGGGGAATTTATATCCACGTTCGGGCATGTAGCACTTGAATAGTTTACCGGTGACAGGAAACGTCGAAAGTTACATTTTCGGACTCATAGATGTTACGGGTTGAACATCTACATTGGGCACCATCATTTATATGTATTTGATATACATACATTATTTAGCTTCAAGTGTCTTGAGCTTTGTGCATATCGTATACATTGTTGTTGATATGTATTTGGTTCTTTTTTACAGGAAATCTTGCTATCCGCTTCATTTAATTATAAACTATAAATTCACAACATTCTTGTTGACAGTTTAAAACATGTTTTCAGGTCATAAAGTTAAAGGTGCAAGTCATGGTACATTAGATGGTGTCTTTTGTACGTTCATATCACTATAAAGATTTACTTACTTCATTTTGGGATATTGTCTATGTTGTAAAAATCTTTACTTTCAAGTGAACAATTTAAGCCTTGGGCTTTTGTCAACCTTTATGAAATCTAATTGTATCAGTTTTTAAACGACTCTTTAGAGGTCGTTTCCTTTTAATCTTGTGCTATTGATCTATGAAGTAATACCCCCGAAACATCATATTCCGTTGTGGCCCATTTTGTGGGTGTTACATCATCCGTTAAGGCTTCATTCACATTCTTAGGTTCTATAGTTAATATAAAACCAATGAAGTTACTTTAGTTTGGGTTGTGATATAAGGAATTCTTTGGTTGAGCGTTTCCTATGATTATTTTCTAAATGGTTAGTTTCCTAGATTCCTTATTATTGACTAATTTCGTCATTTCTAAGTTTCATCCACAATGTCATTTTCTAGGTTTTTATTTTCGGTAACCTTAATTGCTTCTTCTTCATCTAAGTTATCATCCACCAACGGTGATGTCTTAGAGGGTGGAGAAGTTTCATCAAATGTCACGTTAAGTGATTCTTCGACTTTCCCTGTGTGTTTATTTAGGATGATGTAGGCTTTATTATTTTGAGAGTAACCTAAAAAGATACCTTCGTATGACTTTGGGTCAAACTTTGTAAGGTAGTCTTTAGTGTTTAAGATGAAGCACTTGCTTCCAAACACTCTAAAGTAATCTAAAGTAGGTTTCCTACCTCTTAAAAGTTCGTAGGGTGTTTTTCCTAAGATGGCTCTAATTAGGATTCGATTGAGAATGTATGTTGAAGTGTCTACTGCGTTACACCAAAAATTTTGTAGTAACGATTGCTCATTCAACATAGTCCTACTCATTTCTTGAAGTGTCCTATTTTTCCTTTCTACCACGCCATTTGATTGAGGAGTGCGTGGAGCTAAGAAGTTATGTGTAATTCCATTGGCATTACAAAACTCTCCAAATTGCACCTCATTATCAAATTCCCTACCGTGGTCGGTTCTTATTGACACTATTGTACACCCTAATTGGTTTTGAATTTTCTTGCTAAATATTTCAAATTGATCGAAGGCTTCGGTTTTGTCCTTAAGGAATCTAGTCCAAGTATACCTAGAATAGTCATCTAATATGACTAAGGTATAGCAGTTTCCTCTGTAACTCTGTACGGCGGATGGACCGATGAGATCCATATGAAGGAGTTCTAAGTATCTAGTCGTTGAGACTATATTCTTAGCCTTATGACTAGCATGAGTTTGCTTTCCAATTTTGCAAGCATCACAGAAGTGTTGATCAAACTTAAGCTTAGGTAAGTTTCTAACTAATTCCTTAGATGCTAACGATTGAATGAGACGCATATTTGCGTGACCTAATCTCCTATGCCACAACGTGGAGTTTTCATCAATCGTTGCTAGACAAATTTTGTCTTTAGGCTTATTTTCTAATTTCATCACATATAAGCCTTTCTTCCTAATATCTCTACCTATGACCTTACCATCTTTAGTAATTTCACTGTCATGTTCAGAGAAAGTTACTCTACACTTATTATTACATATTTTTCCTATACTTAACAAGTTAAATCTTAAGTTATCTACATGCTCTACATTATCTATTTTGAGAGAGTCATTTGAAATCGTACCTTTGCCAATGATGTTACCGTGAAGATTACTACCAAAAATAACATTACCTCCATTGTATGCCTTGTAGCTTGAGAAGAGCTTTCGGTTACCCGTCATGTGTTTGGAGCATCCGCTATCCTTTATCCACTCATCGGGTTCCAAGTCGACTCCAAGGCATATCTTTTTTTTAAGGATAACACTCAAACATTTGGTCCCAATTTATCATGGTCAAGTTGTTAGTGCTAAACATCCCTTTTATTTGATGCAATCAGTTGGGATGTGGAAATGGAAGACACATTTTCCATGGCATGTAACTTTGACATGGGAAGTTGTTCCAAGTTACATGAAAACCACAAGGTTGATTTTGTCGACCAATGTTTCTTTTGGGTTGAGGTGTTTTAGGTCGATCGTTTTTTATTTAATACTCTGCTCAGGGTGGTGGAGTTTTGATCTAAATTTAGTTTTGATAAATCCAAACTTTGGTTTTGACAATGGCTTATAGAATTGCTTAACTTCATTATCACGGCATCGGGACTGCTTACATGTTTACTATTAGGGTGTTTTGGTCTAGGACCCAAAATAGATTTTTTTTAAAGACACACTTTTCTCAGATTCAGGTGTGGTTCCTGGTGGCGGTCCTATATTTTCTTTGGGGATGATGCACATTAAGGGGGGCACCATATTTATGGGAGCTCATCGAAGGATGCATTTTTTATGCTTCACAAAATTTTATTTCCCTAGTTCCACTAGATGATGCTTCAAATGAATTAAACCCTAAACCTAACTTTTCACCGGAGGGTTTTTGATTATTTAACATTTCATTTAAGCAATGTGTGCTCTTTTCAAACTTGGTTAGTTTAAGAGCTTCCTCTTAGATTTTCATTTTCATTTTATGAATATGACATTTTAGACACATTCGAGATCAACTTCCTTGTTTTTCTCGAGTGTGCACTTTTTCTTTTTAAATATAATTTCCTTTTCTAAGCTGATCTCTAGTGGCTTTTAGTCTTTAGTTTTTAATGATTATCTTTAACTCATTTTAGCACAGTTTATCTTATTTATATTCTAATATTAAACTCTTTATTGACAGTTTCATCACTAAAATAAGAGGATTCAGAACATACCTCACTTGATGCTTGAGCTACTAGACACGTTTCATTATTGACTTTCTCACTATCTTTATCACCGCTATCACTCAAGAACCGCCGACAAATTTTTTATTGATCTTTGGTTCTTGTCTTTCGGTGGTTTTTGGACATCTCCAATAAGATGATTCGGTCGCCGCTTCTAAAGCATCTTTCTATTACTTCTGCCGTTCTTGCTATCAGGCTTCTTTGGAATGTCTTTTTGTCCGTTGAGGTTTGTCTCACGAATCTTACCTCTTTCTCTTAAAGAAATACTTGAGCCTGTACGACATGGGCTTATTCTCTCGTCTTCACTTCCGGAAGTCAAACACACTTAATCACTAGATTCTTTCTTAGCCTTTAATGAAATAGATATCCTTTAAACTTTTGCTTTGACTATTTCAGAATCTTTCTTGATGATCATTTCGTGAACTTTGAGGTTCCCGATAAGTTCATTAGTGTTAGTGATTGTAAAGTCTTTCGATTCTTCAATTGTCGTGACCTTTGCTCTTCATTTAGGATGTAGAGCCCTAAGAAATTTCCTAACATAGTTCTTGCTAGAATAACCTTCATCAAGAGATTTCAAACTAGTAATAATAGTATTAAATCTAGCAAAGACACTACCTATAGATTCGTCTTCGGAAATGAGGAATTGCTCATATTGTTGAACCAAAAGGTCGATCTTATTATCTTTGACTTGACTATTACGTTGGTGGGTAATTAATAATGTTTTCCAAATTTCTTTTTCCGTATTACACATGAAAATTCTTTCATATTCTTTTCTACGCAAAGCATTAAAAATAACCATTTTAGCTTCGTTATTTTTCGCAAGTTTCTTTGTTTAAGGATCTCACATTGTATTGGAAGGGATAAACCTCATCTAATTTAGTTTTCAGATTTATCAATAGGTGAAAATCACGTTGGGTTAAAATAAACCATGCCAAGATTTAGATCTTTTGATTTAAACATATGTCACGAATCTATTTTTCAATAAATAAAACTACGACTTCAAAGAGGGTGGTTCTTTGCATAGATTTTCCATTCTAGATATTTATCGGATCAATAGTGATCCAAAAATTTAAAATACAGTATATTTTAAAAATCTTGAGTGACCTTGGCTTCTGATACCAATTGTGGAAACTAGAAGGGGGGGGTGAATAGTTTACAGGTTCGTTTTTGTTTTAAAAACTTTGCTTTCAAAATACTTAGATTCGAGTAGTATGTTTAACCAACCAACAATATGAATCAATCAAGTAAATATCTAAACTAATGGAAAATAACAATTACAACAATATAAGGAGATGAAAGAAGGAACAATCAATCAAAGACACCAAAATTTATAGAGGTTCGGCTACGAAGCTCTTCTTCGCCCTACTCCACTCCCCGAGTATCCTACTCGATATTTCACTATGTCAACAAGCTCCCTTCAGGCGGAGAAAACCATTTACACGTCGCTTACGTTATTTTTTGACACTAAGCTAAATGTCGAGTCCTAATCTTAGCTAGAACCAATCTACCACTTCACAATCATTACACGATCTCTAGATCTACACTATCGGATTTACATAATATCCGAATCACACAAATGCACAAGATAATTACAATAGAGATTTGATACTTAGAAGAAAGGAGAAGAGATCACTAATCAACACTTCTTTTCTTGGCGAATACGAGTGTTCTTCTCTTGCACTTGAATGAGAGGGAAAAGATGAGAAGAAGAGATTAGATCACTTGAAACAAGATCAAGAGATATTAGTGATCAAGATATTTAGTGAGAGAAAGAAGGTTTTTGGAGAGAGAAAGAAGTGTGAGAAAATTCATACAAAGAGGTCTGATTTTCTGCAAGGAATAGAGCAGTATTTATAGGCAGGAAAATCCAACGGTCACTGACGGCGGTCTCGACGGTCCCAGATATATAAGGGGGCCGCCAGGTAGACTACGCTCCCTTTTTTGTCTTTTTGTGGGGAAGGTTGTATCTGGTAAAGAAGCTTCTGTTTTTGGGGGAAATTTTGAATTTCAAATTTTAAGTTTTTAATAAAAAATTTCTTTTAATTAAAAAATATTTTTTATAATTAATTTTGTAAAAATGTAATGGATAAGAGAAAAATATTTTCTTGATCACTAATCATGCTTAATGATTTGTTTATTCATACCTTAATTGATTACTAATCTTAGAAATAGAATTTTACAATTAATAATTTGTTAATGTTTAATTTTGTGGTAAACATTTTTACATTTTGTTATTATCAAAACGTTGAGATGTCGAAAAATATAAATAACGTTTTTAGACATTATTTGTATTAACATTCTGTTAGACTGTGATCAAGCCTTCCTAACCTATTCCCATAGAGAACGATAACAACCCCCGAGTCTTGCTTATACTACACTGCAACGATTAGGTACACTGCCTAGGGAGTTGTAAAACTTCGTGTAGAAGTCCCTTACGACCTCCGCACATCAAGTTTTTGGCCCCGCTACCGGGGAATAGTTAGGTTTCGATCATAGTTTAACTTAGTTCTACTCACTTGAATCCTTTCAAATGAGAATTTAATTATGTATATTAGCTTTCTCGTAGTCTATCTTTTCTTTGTGTTAGTTGTTTCGTAAACCATTCTCGTCAACCACCATGGGAGACGCGAATCCAATCCGTACCCTTGGAGATTACTCCGAACCTAGCCACGAGGGCTATAGGAATACCATTGAGCTCCTTGTAAGGAACAATGTGGTACCTTTTCGATTCAACACCATCCGGTTGGTGCAAAATGGATGCTCATTCCATGGACTTCGGTCCGAGGATCTTGTTAATACAAATAAACTGTAAAAACGTTTATTTATATTTTACGATCTATCTTTGTTTTGTTAATGACAAAACATAAACTTATCGAAAGTAGAAAATGAAATTTATTAGTTTTAAACCGATAGTTTATCTAACTCATTTATTCATCAAACCATCCTTCATATTATAGCACTTACACTCAAATCACATAAACACATTTTTTGAATAAAAATGTAAACTCTACATAAAAATGTATAAAAACCTTTTAAACATTATTACACAAAAAAAAAAAATCATAGTTAACATTATTTTTCTTACTAAAATCTAAACATGATCTCACAAGATTACACATGATCTCTTAAGATTTTGTAAATCAAAATTTAGATTTAGTTATTGTACGGTTCTGTTCGATAACTGGCCGGTTCTGTTCCTCAACAGAACCGGCGGAATCGGTGAATAGTAAAACTAATTGTCTATAATACCAAACTCATTTTACTAAATTTAATCATCCATTCACATAGTTTCTTTCTACAATATTCAGTTTCCAACTGATCTTTAATCATGGGTTCTTGTATTTTAGCGTTTTGATATATTTCTTAATAAGAGAAGTTCTATCGGGTTTTGCATACGAGATCAACTCTCCAAGCTCACGTTATGACAAGAATGTCTCATCTCACAAAGATCTACTTACTGATCTTGAAGTATCATTCATCCAATTCAATCAAGATGTGTATCATATAATCACTTAGAAAAGTGTTGGAACATAGGATATACCTTAATATCATGTAAAGGGTAAATAGGTGTTGGCATGATTCTACCATGTGAAAAATCCGGTATTTAGCTTTGTACCGTTAAAAAGGTGTAAGCGACGTTGTGAGGCTTCTCCGCGGTTAAAGGAGCACTGGTGACTAGTGGATTCGAACTCTCGAGTAGGTGACTCCGAGAGTAGAGTATGGCGAGGTAGGAGACCTTGTAGCCGAACCGCTATAAACATCCTTGCCACATATCCTTTATTATTATTGCTTATATTACTAGCATAGTTACATATGTCCTTTCATTAAATAGATCTAAAATAATC
>BQNB010136454.1:0-17997 GCA_026074375.1 Tanacetum coccineum
TATATATATATATTTTTTATTTTTTATTTATTTTATATTTACAATTAAAACCTTAAGTTTTTGTAAAAATATTTACTTATTTGACTATACATTTTTGTATAATGCAGTGTACTACCTTCTAAAAATAACTATTCATTTTCAACCTAACTTTCTAAAAATAGAAATTTTACATTTTCTTTATCTAACACTTAAACGCTAAACCTATCGTAGATAACTAACACAAAATACGTATACGTATATATTTACTTACACAATTAAATTGCAAACGCTCAATTATCAACAATCATTTCTTTGTCATTAAAAATGAACGAAATGAACTCAACAAATTTCCCCATCATTCTAATCTCATTGAGATGATCTCAATAGATTGATTACCAAAACCTCATAAACACATAAAAACATATATAAACACATAGAATCACATAAACCATACTTTGCAACAGATACAAAAGTCAACACTAACGGTTTGACTAACCTGCTCAAGTCATGGTTGTCACACTTACGTCATAAAACCTTTTCTAAAATCTAAAATAAGTTTGAAACCTTTTCAAAAACCATGTATATGTAAATGAACTTTGTGGGTATGTTCTCTAGAAACCCTCACGAGACTTCACTCGTCCACTTGGGCCACCAAGTGGTTTAAAAGGCTTGTTGCATATGCTAAATGCAACCGTGATTCCTACGAAAGTGAGTTAGATTTTAGTGTAGAATATATAATATATATATAATATTATATTTATATATAATATTTAATATATATAACTATATATATATATATATACATATATTAACTATATATATAATATATATATTGAAAAATGTCTAATGCTTGTTGTTGTTTAGTGATTTCAGGGGAATAGAGGTTGTTCTATAGATTATATGCAAGAAGCCATCTCTTTCAGTTATCACTCGAATAAGAGGGCAACGCTCAAGGGAGTCTTTTGTTTTAATTATACTCTTATACCAATTTATTTGTCAAATAATATGACAGTCATACAAAACCAAGTGAGTGGGGGGTGGGGGGGAGGTGCGATGTAGGAATTATCACTTGACCTATATTTGCCTTCGATTTTCTAGTTTTCTTTAAAAAATGGTGCCAATTTTAAAATTTTTGACATGCTTTTCTTAGTAAACTAGAATGAATCTTTACCGAGTACACTATTACCCTTTATTCAATTGGTGAGGTTAAGCCTAATATTCCATTTCCATCTATTATACAAAAATCCACCAAAAATATGAGTGTGCCGGTAGTATTGTAGACTTTAGAACTTGGCCTGTATATCTTGTCAAGACCTAATTGGTTAGTTGGAATAGACGGTTCAAGAAGGCAACGTCTTAGGAAATCACCCAAAAAGCCTATATATGTGTGTGTTTATCGACTTGTCACACTGACTTGTCGACCTCCTCGTGTAAAACCCTTTGTTGCACTCAATGTTAGTGCAAAATACCCCTAGATCACCTTGTTAAGCCAATCCCTGTTTAAACCCTATATGTTTCTTTACACCATTTCGCCTTAGCTTTCCCTATAGTCTTTATTATTCTTCATGTTGAAATCTTTGACTACTTAAGTCCATGGTTAAGGGGAATGGGTATGAAAATTTTATGCATTCGCGGAAGACCAATCATTAATAATCTATAAAGACCCCCTTATATCATCACTTTTGATATTGTTCATCTTAAGTGGGGGGACAAATGTATTATATCAAATGCTGCAGGGGCAATAACAAAAAGATATAAACTCCTGTAGCATTTGTATTTTTAAGAAATAATGGTGCAAATATAAGCCATCCATGTGCTAAAAATGTAAAGATGGTGCAACTATAAGCCATCTTAATGATTATGAAGAATGAAGCTAGTAGCCCATTATTGAAGATCAGATTTTCAGACTTAGACTCTTGGACTTATGGATAGACAATAGCTAGTTATTACAACCTTAGATTACTTTAGACTAATGTTTCATGTTTTTATTTAACAACAATTATTGTGTATCCTGTGTCTTATCCTACCTTATATCGTTCTATATTCGGACCATTCGTTTTGCTTAAATGAGGGATTTAATTACAATCATGTATGTCTATTCCATTGTTATGGATGTGTATATGTGATTTTGTCGCCCTTGTTGGTGTAGCGCTTTAGAAAAGGAATGCATGATGATTCACCCTTAAACCTGTTTGTCACCCAGGTAGCCTTTGAGACTGTTTAGACCCTAATTCTAGTTGGTGGATACTTGTGTACTTTCCAAGCTTATGATAGAATACACGCTATGACTGTGCAATTGAGTGATCACCCAGAAATGAAACACTTAGATTAGTAATGAGTGTTGAGTGTTTTCGATCCCCTTTTCGTGAGGTGTTCGGCTCTGGTATTTTCTAGCATAAGTAACTTATAAATTCATTTCTTCGAGTTAAATTGGGGAAATATTTTATGAATTATTCTAAACGGTTCTATTTGAGAGCAAATAGAGGTCAAGTGGGGGGATACTTGATAACATCAAATAGTTAATACATTTTAATATCAAATTCCATATGAAAATGCTTATAAATATGTTATAAATGTCTGAAAACATTACTTAATTCTTTATATTTAGTTTTCAGGGACCAAGTGAGCATTTTAGCAAAAGACGTGGGATTTGGACATGAAATGCACTAAAGTAAAGAGTTCAAGGCTTGTTACGACGTAACATCCTTGAAGGATTACGCCGTAACATATTTTAAAGAAGAAATGAGTCATCACAACTTTTATGGTGTAAAGCCTCTCCTACTTTACGCCGTAACATTCAAAATTCATAGAAGATGATTTATCCGAGTCAGCGTTACGGCGTAACATAGGCGACAAGGTTACGTCGTAACATCATTTTAGCCTAGAAGATTGGAAGCCTACATAGCAAGGTTATGACGTAACGTCTCATAAAGGTTACGCCGTAAAAGTTTTGATTTATATAAATAGAGCCCTCATCCGGCTCATTCAGCATCACCCACTTCCACAACTCACAATATAGTTCCAAGGGGTGAACCAAACCCCCAAGGTCCGAAGCATTTCATTAGAAGTCCAAGGGAGAAGTCACTTTACACATTTCTTGTATTTAATCATTCATAACATTCATTGTAAGAGCAATGATGATTCAATCCATGTCTATATTCATTAATTCTTGCATTTCTGTTACCATGAGCGGCTAAGCACTCTAAGTGCTGGCCTAACCATGTATTTACTAGTGTTATGATTTATGTTTCCTGATTAATTATGGTTCTGTTAGATATTCTTATAGCTTTTCATTGATCCATGTGTTTTGGTAGTATAGAGGGTGGTGTAGATTTTGTTAATCCTGATATTAGACTAACCATGTTGAACCTGAGATTAGCAGGGTACTAGGGTAGCTTGACACCTATCCTTAGTATAGGAATTGACCAAATTATCGCCTTTGCCATATTAAATACTTAAAAAGCACAGGAATTCTTTTAGAGGGGGTTAATAATCGGTTTAGATTATAGATTGGTCTTAAGGGTAGTTGGGAATTAACCACTACAAACTTAGATGCCCTGCTCGTGTGATCGTAGGGGAATGTGGGATCGCATAGTAAGTATAGGACAGACCTTAAATGCCAATTCGGGTCTGTCGATATTAGAACCACTAATGGAACTTATAATTGAACATTGCACAAGAAAATGTAATCATAGCATTAGTAACGAAATGGTTAGGCTAGCACGCTTTTCTTCCTGAATACTTCTATCAATTTACTTTATTGCATTTACTTTCCTGTAGTTATTAAATTCAACTTAAAAATCATTATCAAACGTGACATAATCAAATTAAAACTAGTAAACCTTAGCTCTTGGGACGACCTCGGATTTATCAAACTACTGCACTATGTACGACCGGGTTCTCTGCCCGTTAGTATGTGCATCGGTAGACGAGTTTTATAAATTTAAAACTTGGCAATTAATTATTTAAAACAATTTTACGCATCACTTGAACCTTTCTAACTCTTCTTTGCAATATGTAGCATGGAACGATGTGCCAAAATTCATAATACGATCCTCAACCGTATTCTCAACGCAACAAACCAATACGTCATCAGAGTCTCTAGCCATGTTAACCTCCTTATCCCTGGAGGTTACAAACTTTAAACATTGATTCTTAAAGTGGCCTTTTTGGTTGCAATTCCAACACGTGATATTCTGCCTATACTTTATCTCTTCTATCTTCCATGATTTTGACTTGTTTCTGTTCTGCTTCCTGCCCTCTGTCGTACCCTCTGCCCCTATATCTGTCCTTCGCACTTAACAAACAATTCGTATATTCTCTGGATGTCTTCCGACGAATATCTTTAACAAAGAATCAAATCTCAAATCCCTTTGAACGTTGGTTTAGTAGTTCTACACGAACCACTAACTGCTGTAACAGTGCTTGACTAACTCTAGGGCTACAAAGATAATGATAACAAAGCCTTCATACCTATAGGTTTGGCTTTTTCTAAAGGCTCCTAAAGCTTCTTCTGATATAGAGAGTCTTCGATCTACATCTTACAGAAACCGAAATCATAACCATCATGTTGTCGATCTTTAACTTACCGTCTTCTGCCTTTATTTATTATAGGCTGGCTCTGATACCACTTTGTTAGGGTATATGTCACCTGCACACACCTCTGTACAGACCTCTGTACGGTATATAGCTCGTGCACACACTGCTCGAACAAACAAAGAATACAAACAAGGCTTACGGAAGATAAATGCGGAATATAATCGACATAAGATATAACGTGATATCCACGACTATGATAGTTATGGCAGTCCACGAGATCAAACCAGAGAGATATTATTAAGCTTTGAGCTAAACTGCTCAGGCTCGTGCCAAACTGCACGATTGTGCCAATTGCACGACCCGTGCTAAACTGCACAACCCGTGCTAAACTGTACAGGGTACAAACACACACACCCAGATCCAAGTTTACAATGACAATGGGAGGGGTATTTATAAGTGTGAAACCCATCTTCAGTTTACTTATTCTACCGATGTGAGATTGGGTTTGCACCCAACAGCATGTTGGAGTGATAAGCTCAAGCTACTAATGGTGCATTTGGTTGAGGTATATGGGAATGGATGTATGAGTGTCAAAGTCATACATGATGTTTATTATTATGTAATGATTGAATGAAACCCATAGAATCTACCAAATGTGATAGGAGGGTATGTTGGTGACTATGAATCTATGATACTTTCTATTATTTTATTTCTAATATAAAATAATTATTTAACTTAATTTTTCTCTCTTATACTCACAAACTACAAATTTAATTCATAATTGGGTCAACCATTATAGAATCTTTCTCTTAAAAAAATATATTATTACTTAAATAAACTCACTCATCTTTGATACCCATGTACTAAAAAACAAAGCAAACATAATTAATGAAATTATCATACCGAATCCTATTCATTTTTTATATCAAAGTCATACCTATAGTGATTCCATGTAGCAAACCAACCGCACCCTAAGAATTCTTGATGTAAGCTGAGGATGACGTTGAAGCCTTTTCTTGTGATGATACCTCGACTATGAACTTTATTCTTGCATTATTGACGAACAATAAAATCATAACTGACTGAGTTAAACTTTTCAATCAAAGTTCGAAACAAGCCAAACTTCAACTAGAGCTTTTCAAAGTCAAAGGCAGTCTTTGAAGATAAGCTTTTAGGATTTTACAATCAAAGTTCGAAACAAGCCAAGCTTCAACTAGAGCTTTTCAAAGTCAAAGGCAGTCTTTGAAGAGAAGCTTTTAGGATTTTACATTGTTATATACCTCATTCGAGGCAGTAAACGTCGTCTTTTTGCTATTTACGACTATTTTATACAACAAACTTTCTTTGTCAAATCTCTAACAAATATACGACAACTTCTTTGATAAAAAATGACGCTTAATATATATTTAAAGAAATATATTTTCAAGGCACACCCTTAGGTGGTGTTTGTTTTTTAGAAATGCCTCTTAACAGCATCTTAATCTGACTCATTTATATGCGGTCATACATTTGGGTCATTAAAACTGTTTGTTTTTTCATGTCATTCAGAGGCGATAAGAGGCAAGCAGTGTTAAGATCGTTTTTTAGATCATTAAGAGGCAGTAAGAGGTATAAACCTCTTAGTGAACTAGATGTAAAGGGAGTGTCTTAACACCTTTTAATGTCTTTTTTTATTCTTAATATTTTCTTACTTTTTTTTTGTTTTATTTATTTTCTACTTTGTTATGATTTTTTTTATTTTAGTGTCTTTTTTTTCATTTCTTGATTTTTTTTCTTGTTTCACCTTTGTCTTTTATATTAAAAGTATTAAATAGAATCATTGCATATATTTTTTAGATAAATGGTGTATAAGATGATATGTGACAATTCATATTTTGTTCAAATCGAAGGGTTTTGTTTCGGACTCATATATCTCAATACTAACGCGACTCATTTTGTTAATCCTTTTAAAAAGTTCAATTTAAACTCTTACACGTTTGTTTTTGTCAAATAAACATGAGACTGCATGTTTTGTTTTAAAATACTCTTAAATTTAAATTGACTATATTATAAAATTTGTTTTTTATATTTAATAAAGTTTGTTTTTTGTGAGAATGCAATCATTTTATATTTAAATCGTAAAAACTATAGTTTAATACATCTAGACATTTTTAGCAAAACAAACAGTTTTATTTGATTCAGATTCAGATTTATCAACCACTTATTCAGATTAAGATGGAAATCAGATTCAAACTTTTCTATCGAATAATCAGATTCAGATTCAGAGTCTCTTAATAAACAAACAACACCTTAGTCTAGGGGCTATTAATGGACAAATCTATGAAAGTTTACTTCTTACAAAAATTATTGTGTACGCAAGTACGATAATATATCTTCGGCAAACAAACAAAAATAGCTATGCCGTAATGCGTGGGCATCATTCTTTCTTTAGACAAACTCGAAACGAAACAGTTAGCAAAATATATACTCGACAACCGAAGATAAATAAGCCCGCCGCAACGCGCGGTCCGCGTACGCTGAAACTATGCGACAAGTTAAGAAAACTACCTTCAACTTTTAGTTATTTACGATTTTTTTTATATAATATACTTTATTTATCAATCAAATAAGTAACACATATCTAATGATTCATTTAGAAAAAAAATATACCGGTTAAAATATCAAATAAGTAATACATATCTACCGATTCATTCGAAAAAAATATACCGGTCAAAAGCTCTTCGCATTGCGAAAAAAACGAGTCCAATATTACAATGCTTTTGACATACGTACAGTTTTATAAAAAAATGTTGAAGTTTAATATATATGTATAATTTTAAAAAACTTTTAGAACACACCTCTAAACTACCTAATAACTTTATTACGACACTCGGTTCAACCGATTTAACCGAACATATTTGAAAATTATTAAACAAACATACGCGAAATAATAATAAAAACACGCTCGGACGAGCCGCAATTCCACTTGTTTAATCCCAAATTATATGTTTATGTTTGAACTAAGCCCACAACATAAGTTTTATTTATTTATTTATCGAACGAGTAGTAGTATAAGTTTAGGCCCAATGGGCCATGAAAATGGCAGAAACACAAAAACATTTCCTCCTCATCGCAGTAACAGCTCCCTCCGCCATTGCTAACACACCCAGGTGCAATTCTCTCTCAACATTTCATTTTTATATAAGAATTGGATTTTGATCTTTTATGAAAATCATTTCACTTTTATTTAATTACATCTTTCAATTTCTATACTTATATTTAGGGTTTCACCTTTTTATTTGCATTTTTTTAGATTCAATATCAATTAATAAGTATGATTCAGGTTGCATCATTTTTTATATATAACAAGGAGTGATTAACCCACGAAATTTTATATGTTGATACTTTGTAGAAATTTGTAGTAATTTTTCTGTTATACACATAGTGACTGAGTTATACTTTTAAATATGGGGGACGTCTGGTCAGGCTTGATTTGTGTTGGTTTTCTGCTTAGAGGTGGAGTCATAAGCGGTCACTTTTTGTGGCTTAGGTTCCAAAGCTGATGAGCGTGTTCAACGTGAGGAAGAGGTTAGATTACGATGTGCGAAGGGGGGCGAACACTTATTTAGTAGGTGGTGGAGCTTATAATTTGCGAAATGGCGGTGAAGACAATTTCTCTGTGTTGGTAGTGTGGACATCAGTCTGTTGGATGTGCTTCAGATTCTTTTGAAGTATCTTGGTCTATGAGTCTCTGATAGTCATAACCAAACATACCATCAATGCACAGCAGTATCATCGTTCAAGCACGCATTCTGTACGAACCACGACTTAGTATTAGATAGAATCTCGATCACACAGCAAAATTAGTTCGCATTGGCTCTCTGCTCATACAAACATAAGATCCCAAACCAATATACGAGCCTAGAAAAGCACGAAGACAACTAATCTACCAGCCCTTACACGCAGACTTGAGGGTACCTTATATAATAACGAACTCCCAAAGGGCTAATGAAGGTGATATTCCTAAAATGAGATGGAAGAAAACCCTACGGTGGAGATTTTGGTTGGAAACTATGATATATACATCCGATTATAGCATTAGAGCTGACTGGTGTCATTTTAAGATGTTCCTTGTATTTTAAGAGGAGTATTGCAATACTTACTTTGTCGTGCTAATCTACGATTCTGGAAGTCTTATTGTGTAAGGGAATCCCATACTAGCGACTCTTTCAGGAGTAACAATCCTTGGTAACTGACGGTTGTTTGATGCTTTCACACGAGAAACGTCCCAACTATGGTATAGTTAGTAACTAAGGTGCTTAAGTAATGCTAATGACTTGCGAGTTGCTTAATGAATTAACAACTAGTTAATGCGAGTAAAATATGCTATTACGTATGGCTTTGCACTGACTGGAGGTATAAATTGGATGTCTTCATAAGCGCTGCAGGTGTACTAGTTTTTATTGGGGTTGAAGTGGGAATTGGTATTAAACATCTGTGAATTCGGGCCTACATTGTTTACAAATGTCCTTTTGGGTGTGATATAGCGTTCTTTTAGTGTTCAGTCAAAATACCCAAAATGAACATGTTGAATACATCTCTTTAGTTTACTAGCTTATAAATCTCATTTTAAAAAGGGCCACGCAAACGTAGTATGTACTCAAGTTCACAACGTCCATAGCTTTGCAAGCATCACCGTCACAAGTTTTTCTTCACTCAATCGTCTTGTATCATCAATATACCTCTGGTCTTTAGTTCATTGAAATTTATAAATATAGGGGAGACGGGAGACTGTTCTTCATAGCAATTCATGGTTGTCTCTTTTTTTAGTATACTAATATGAGGTGAAGAGGTAGGAACAAAGAGTTCTTTGAGGGGAGAACATTGTGCTACCTATGATATATTTAAAAAATAGTTGTTTCATCAGTACACAGGTATTGACTCTTTAGGCTTGTTACGCTTATTGATAAGTGCACTAAACAGCATATACAATGATGTGCCGTGGTGACTGGTTTTATTTGATCATATCAAGGGTATTATTGAAACTAGGAGAAGTGATAGAAAAAATATAGGATTAGAGAACAATGCTTTAGTTCCGCATTATTACTTATTAGTTATTACCGAGACCAAAAAGGAATGTTATTGCATGTTTAACTCTGTTGATATGATATGAAGGACATTGAGCTTTGTTTTTATCATATAGGATATGGTATATTCTTACGGAGGTGGGAATTTCAGCCTATTTTTTGGTAAACTCATCGACTTGGGTTACACTTTGCATGTTATAGGTCAGATAGGCAAGTCATATTGGTCATTGCCCCAGACAGTAGTCAAAATATTAAACATCTGAAGTCAGAATATTAGATCATCGTTGTGATAATATAGCTAATTAATCATAATTAAAAATGAAGTATGTGTAAAACCAAGGAAATAAATAACAAAGTGTGTTTGTGGGTACCCTGACCCAGGCCTGTTTTGACCCATTCTGGTGATCGGATTTCAAAACAAGTTTGTAATTTTTTTTCCCGCTGTACTTTGCTCAGAATATCTGCCATTTGAAAACAGGTTGTATAAGTACGATACGTCAATGATGCAGCTGCTTATTATGTTTCTTTCATCTATTGAAATGATGTAAATGCTGCTCGTTTGATTGATGTTTTGAAATGTTACAACGACATTACCCAACCTCTATTTGTTTTTTTGTTTTTTTTTGTTGCAGACAACTAGTTTCTGCCGCATGATCTAACGAATGGCTTATCTTTAGGCTAGTCAAAAACTAAATCGGTGTCAGTAAAATCAGAAATGAGTTTGTTTGCAAGGCTTAGACATCATTTACCCCAAGGAGGATTATGTTCCAAATCCATACGCTCTCCTCTTATTGCACTCAGTTCTATAAAGTCAGCCTCTTTTACTAGAAACTTTAGTCAACCGGCGACACAAGTGAAAGAAGAGGAAGAAGAGATCGAGATTGATCAAAGGAGACTACCCACAGATTACGACCCTGCAACATTTGATCCAACTGAACACCGCAGCCCTCCAACTGACCGTGTCTGGAGACTAGTAGATGAAATGTCATCACTCACATTAGCCGAAGTTGCAGAACTCTCTTCAATAATGATGAAAAAGATGGGTATGGAGCCACCAGTCATAGCCGTGATGAAAGGAGGAGCAGCTGGGTTAGGCCGGTGCGGGGGCGAAAGGTCAAAGGGGTGAGCAAAGGAAGAGGCAAAGCCTGAGAAGTCTGTCTTTGAACTGAAATTGGACTCATTCGAAGCCGCTTCAAAGATCAAGATTATTAAGGAAGTGAGAAGCTGTACGGATCTTGGGCTTAAGGAAGCAAAAGAATTAGTTGAAAAGGCACCTATCGTGTTCAAACAAGGAGTGACCAAAGAAGACGCCGAACAAATAATCGAGAAAATGAAAGCTGTTGGTGCTAAAGTTGTGATGGAATAGCAAAGCATTGCGCTTTTTTTCTTGCATTTGAGGTACACTTAGACCGTTGAATCACATTTTGTCGTGTTCACTTTCTGTTAAAATTTCAGTTCTTAGTGAATGATTTTCATTAGTTTTTAGGTGTCTAGTCACCATATCTATACTTATGTGTGCTCATGAACCATTTTTAGAGTGGGAAAGTATCGATTTTGACCTTTTGTTAGCCCTCTTGAAATGTATGCCAAGAACAAGATATAATAATAATACACTTCTGTTAAATATTATTTGGTTTTGGGTCCACCCCCCCCCCCCCCCCCCCCCCCCCCCCCCCCCCCCCCCCCCCCCCCCCCCCCCCACCCCCCCCCCCCCCCCCCCCCCCCCCCCCCCTTTGAAATGGGCTTTATGAGGTTCAAGTATTATGTTTGTTAGACCAACTGTCTTGAATTCAAAATATTACTGTAAAATGTTTTTTTAGCAAACATGATTGGATTTAACAAGTATACAAGGACTAATTGCAACATTAGATAAGTGTAAACTTATCTCTCTGTTTTGCAAACTACCTTGACTATGCTTCTTGTTCACAGCATATTTGCTTTGGAAGAGTGGAACATTCAAAGCACCCACGCATGCTTTAAATTGACAAGACAACACCAATTCTGCAATAGTTTTTTTCCAGCTTCCCAGTTTCTGCTATCACGTTCAGGTCCTGCTCAGTTTTGTCAGTCTGTGAGGATATTTTCGTCTGATCAGTTTCTGTGTAGGCCTTTATTTGGTTATCCTTTTGTTTGCTGTGGTAGGCCTTTATTGTGTATTGTTTTTTGCTATATAATTTGTTGCCTTTCTAAAAAAAATCAGTGAATTTGTAACATACATCTCAATATTGCTTAGGAGATTAATCCTGCTAAAAACTGATCATTATGTGACATTAATTTACCTTTTAGTCGTAACAGTAGCACAATAATGTTCGGAAATCAAACGGCTAAAGGTCCGGAATTAAACATCCAATATTTTACGTGCAAACTTTTAACAATTCATTTACTTATAGCCAGTGGAAAGCTCTATACTACTTCTCGGTATCATTGATCTTGTTGGTTTTTACACTTAGATATATATTTTATATTTTACTATATATTATATATATATTTACGGTGTGAAATCGACCAGTCATGCATCATGATTTCATTATTTTTGGTTGACGCGATATGCCCTGTTTGTCGCAAGGCATGTTTGGATTCTTTTTGGGAACATGCGGTTCATTGTAAAGAGCTCCCAGGCCTCAAGTACTAACATGATATGGTTAGCGACATTATTATTGACATATGTAAGGTTGCCGAGATCTCTGTAAAGAAAGAATCACTTCTGAACTTTTTGACCGAACCGTCAGACGGAAGATCCATACTCAGACCGGCTGAAGCTTTGGTTTTTGGATGGGTTGGAGGAAACATGCATTGAAAATCAACACGTGTTTATTCCTTTCGCGTTTGATACATTTAGTTTCTTTGTACCGAAAATATGGTATGACGCCTAAATCCGCAAATATGGCTTTCCATAGGATTAGCTTTGCAATCCAAAAGGGTTAGCGGCGCTGCTTGTTGCTCGTTTGCCTTCTACCACTATGTAAATAATAAGTTATTAAATATAATAATTTACATAAAAAAATTAATCAAACAAAGTCGGTTTCTTCAATGGCGTTATTTTTTGCGATTAAAGTAAAAATATAAATTCTCTGAAATAATTTTAAACAAACACTATGATCACACTAGAAGACATAATTTTCGATATTTTAAATGAAAAAAGTTATCTATAAAAATACTTTTTCATATTCAAAATTAAAAAAAGTTAAAACTTATACAAGTTATATGATAACAACTCGTTTTGATAGATTAATTTTGTTATATATTTTTTTTGAACAACAATATATTATTAAACCACTAGCAAGAAGCTAGAAATTACAAAGCGACAAGGTACGGATTTTTAAGCCAATCGTTCCAACTAAACGAGGCTTTACATCTATTACAACACCAATAAAAAGACCGAGACACAATATCCTCAAAAATCATCGCCTTTGGAGAAGAAACCGCTTCAAAGATATACTTGTTCCGATATTGCCAAACATGCCACCACATTACGTAAAAAACACCTTCGAGAGCCTGCTTATAATTAGAAGATAAGCGAAGATTCACAAGCCAGTTTAACCAATCTTCATATGAGTCGGCCTCTATGTAAGTAATATCCCACCATCGTGTTATCTTTCGGATAATATCTCTAACCATATTACACTTAAAAAATAAATGGCTAGACGACTCCACCCCATTGTCACAAATAGAACACGTAATAGAGTCTATATCCATACCTCTACGAGAAATGTTGAAACGCGTCGGTAATGAATCTATCTTAACTTTCCACGCATGAACATTCACCTTAATAGGGACAAGTTTTATCCACCGTGTCTTTGTAGTTACGTCCGACAACATTTTATCATCTAGCATCTTTCTAACAGAAGCAACAGAAAAATCACCCGAGTTCTCCAAGGACCATTTCCAACGATCTGACACAGGAACAAGGTTTACGTCTTGGACCTGAACCAATAAAGCTTCGTACTGCTCCTGTTCGATACCACCCCTGGGTTTTCGACGAAAAGAAAAGTCCAAACTGGATTGAGTCAACTTTGTGCCAACCTTCACAAACTTACATGTCTCTAGAGCATAGATACGAGGATATAGATCTTTAAGAACGATATGACCAATCCAAATGTCTTCCCAGAAAGCAGTTTTATCCCCGTTTCCCAGTTTCATTTGCATACAGTTAAGAAGATTAATACCTTGATTACTCAAAACATTGATTTCATGCACTATGTCCATCCAATACGACGGGAAAGCAGACTTCACTTGCTTCCCCACTTTCCCATCTTCTCCATGGATCGCCTTGATAACCCTCGACCATAAAGATGTATTTTGAGTAAAGAACCTCCACACCCATTTGAACATAAGACCTCTATTCAATGCATACAAACTTGAAACACCAAGGCCACCTTTCTCTTTGGAAGCCAACACATTTTTCCATTTAACCCAAGACGTTCTCTTGCTATTGGATCATAACCATGTAAAAAAAATGGCCTACGAATGGATTCCAACCTGCGAAGAACACTCATAGGGACTCTAAAAATAGACATGTGATATATAGGCATCGATCCTAAGACCGATTTAAGGAGAGTTAACCTTCCTCCAATTGAAAGCGTCTTCATTTTCCACTTGGATAGGCGAGCATACACTCGATCCACTACCTCATTCCAAGCTTGAATTCTATGCATAGAACCACCCACTTTCGAACCTAAGTAGGAGAAAGGCGGTTTAAGAATAAGGCATCCTAGTTTTGAGGCAGCTTGCTTAACTTTTTCATCATCCACAAGAACCCCCATTAGTTTACTTTTGTTCATGTTAATATGCAAACCCGACGCATGAAAAAAGCATTCCAGAACCTGAACTAGAGTATTAATGTTGTCATCGCACCATTGTCCCACAAAAATCACATCATCCGCGTAAAACATATGGGAAAGCATCAACGAAGAACTTAACGTTATGCCTTTAAAACATACGCATCCACCACTCTTTGAAACGATAAATGCAAACTTTCCATTATTAATATGAACAAGAAAGGAGATAACGGATCACCTTGTTTTAAGCCCTTGTGAAATTGAAACTCCGCCGTTGGACTACCGTTAATAATTATCGAACCTCTCGAAGATCTAAGACAACTTTGAATCCAGGTGCACCACTTATCACCGAACCCAAACTTTTTCAAAACTTCATCCAAAAAATCCCATCGAACCGAGTCATAAGCCTTCTCAAAATCAACTTTAAAAATTAAAGATTGTTTCTTCTTCGACTTACACCATTGGAGCACTTCATTTAAGATAAACGGGCCATCTAAAATTTGTCTATCCGCAATGAAGGCTGATTGCACCTCGTTTACAATATCTCCCAAAACAACTACTAGCCTATTCGCCAATATTTTTGCAATAATTTTGTACAAGCTTCCGATTAGACTTATTGGTCTAAAATCTTTTACCACGTTAGCATCAGGGATTTTAGGAATCAAGGCAATGAAAGACGAGTTACAACCTTTAGGGATGTCCCCATAAGTAAAAAAATGATTAACGGCATCGAACACCGACAATTTCAATCACCTCCAGAATCGACGAGATAGAAACCAAACGTGAAACGTCTGGTACCCAAGGGTCTTTATCAGTCCACAATCCCCAACCGCCCTCCTTTACTTCCTCTTTAGACACTCGAGTTCCAGCTCAACCTGTTGATCACAAGATAAAATTTGAAAAGTTCATAACAAAGAAGCTCGATTAGCAAGCAGGTTTGTCAAATCATATACAAAAAGATGAGAATTCATTTTCACCCTTGGCGGATTATCAACCCATGTGCCCATCAACCAGAATTCCCACGAATGTAAAGTTGAACTCCGTTTTTTATATTCAACACACCGTGATAAAAACTCGAATTCTCATCTCCTTCTATGACCATTTAAGTCTCGCTTTTGAGCCGCGTCCAATGATTGAATTTTTGGCAATAATTGAAGATATCAAGAACAACCATATCTTAATTTTTACAACCTCATCGTTGCCTACACCATATCAATTAATATCATCCACTGCCTTTTAGATCATCTTTGAGTTTTGCTTTTATGTTTTTTGAACTTTTCATATTACCTTTATTCCAATCTCGAATCTTCTGTTTGAGATATTTCAATTTCTTCATCATGTTACTCATCGCATTAGATTCGTCCACAGGAGCTTCATTCCATGCATCTTCAACCAATTTATTAAATCCTTCCATTTCAAACCAAGAATGAAAAAATCGGAAAGGAGTCGGCCCATAATCAAAGTGAGACTCACGAAGCAAAATAGGCCGATGATCTGATAAGTACCGTTCGAGAGAGGTTGCTGTGAAGTTCGGGCAAGTAATCATTAGATTCTCAGAAATGAGGAACCGATCAAGTTTGCTCATCTTTGTAGCAGATTTATGACACCACGTAAAAGAACAACCACCTAAAGGAATCTCCTCCAAGCCCGCATTGACGATAAATGAATTGAACACATTTGCACCTTGAACATTAAAATTCGACCCAAATCTTTCAGATTTACATCTCACCTCATTAAAATCCCCCATTATAATCACCTCGCCTTTCCAATTATTAATCACATGAGTCAAATAGTCCCACAACATCTTTTTTTCATTGGTCACACCCAGTTTTCAACCACACACCACGAATCATAATGAAGTAATCAGACACAGTGACGTCTTTTTTACGGTACGAACTAGGATCCCACACACAAAGAATACCTCCCGAGTTACCTACTGAATCACTATGAACATAATCGAACGCAAAATTGCCCCAACACATCTTAACACTAAAAATCTCCATTTTCTCCATTTTTGTTTCTTGTAACGTTAGAAAATTCACTTTATTTTTTACACATAATTCCTTGACCCAATCTTTTTTAGCCTTCTGGGCCAGGCCTTGAATGTTTAGTGACAAAAAATTCATCGAAAACCCTCCTTCACTCCTTGTGATTCAATAATCTCCGTCATGTTATTCATACACCCATCCATGTTATATCCCATAGTCTGCCCCACTTTCACCAATTCTTCCATCAAATTCAATATTGATCCACCGGTACGTGGATTCACTGATTTTTTAAAATGGCCTGAGCAAACCGATTCTGCTACATCATCTTTTGAACCCTTATTTGAACCAATGTCTTTGAAAACGTCGTTTACCCCTTCCTCATGACCACCTTGTGAAAATTCGCCACATTCTTTCTTGGAGTTCTCACCATTATTGCAAAATGTTTCTATACCATCCTTTGGAGTATAGCCTGGAGGGTATTGTGGACTGTGTTCCGATTTGTCTTCACTTTCTACATTGTCTTTTTTCTTATTAAGCAACTCATAAATGTTGAATGGATCCTTGGAATGATTCTCCTTTTGACCAGTAGACAACTCCTCTGGTTTGTTGTAATTCTGCGATCGCTCCTCAAAACACGTTTCCAGGACTTCGTCCACATCACTGTCTACTGCATTTAAATCTCCTTCATTAACATCATCATCTGAATCATGTTCATCATCAGATTCCTCCAAGAAGTCAGGAACCCATCCTGTAACTTCCTTGGCGCGAATCCAACACACCTTACCACGAAATATAATTTTGAACGCCTCAATAATATTCTTACCAACCTTCGTCTTTATGCACAGTCTTTTCGAGTGAAAGCAGTTTTCATCTTGATCATCAATGTGTAATAAGTCACCCCATTTAGACGCAATACGTTTAAATGTATTGTTCGACCATAATTTAAATGGAATACCTTCAATCTCCACCCAAACAATTCTTCCTTCAATAGTAAAATCCTTTGATGCTTGAATCAACTGAGAGAACCAAGACCCAATACCCACATTAGCATGGAAAAGTTTTTTTGAAGCTTCTGAATCAAATTCCACCAGCACCCATAATTCACCCATATACTGAATTTTGATATTGTTGAAACCTTCTTTATGCAGTACCATCTTCAGGTTAGATAAGGATGCAAACTCTTTCACCCTTCCCATCAACGAGTTAGAGAGATCAGATGTGTTCAAACATTCATCGTCCAATACCAGTGTTGGGGTATGATCACTTTCCGCAACCACAGACGTGTTATTTCCTTTCACCACCTGAACATACGAGTTGCCCACTCCACTTTGTCCCATATCTTTCTGGTAAACATGTGTAAAACCATTGGACCAAATGCCTGTTGGTTTTTATTTCTGCTTATTAACCATATGAAGATTTACATAGTGATGGAAGGCAAGCGGGCAACAAGCTATGCATATTAGTGTGATGCTCTCGTGTCATTTTTTATTCTTGATGTTAACGTCGTCCAAGTAGAAGATGACAACACTTTCGTATTATTTGAGAAATGATGTATTCTTTTTAAAGCATTCACTTACCTTCTCAACAATATTCTTTGGCGTCAAATATTGTAGACCGCACACGTTATCTTTCATTCGCGTTTCCCAT
>BQNB010136455.1:0-17997 GCA_026074375.1 Tanacetum coccineum
CCTTTCTCTCTCTAACTTCTCTCTAAACTTCTTCCATATTTTCTCATCTTATTTTTCTTGTTTCGGATATGAAGTGAAAGTGATTTTATGGTTCCGACAAATGTACTACATTGCAGTTTTATATCAAAGTGCATCACGATGTTAATATATCATGTTTGTGTTTTTTTGGGTAGAATAACATGATGATGCACTAAACTAATAAGACGAGGACGTGTATTTTATGTGTAGAAAACAGAGGCTATAATTCCAATACATGTTCATTGAAATTGCAACCATCGAAGAAAAGCAAGCAACCAATAGAGCCAACAAGACAGACAAGAGTTTTGGCTTAAAGGATGTACCGTAAAGCTTAAAAGCGTTGTTTCACTATTATTTTTTTTCAAATTCGCAATCAGTATGGTATAGATATCAAAGCATTATTTATAAGACACGTTTTCGGTTCTAAAATGTATAACATTTATTATCAAATATCAATTCAATAATATCTCATTGTTTCTAAAATATACTCAGTATCTTTCTGTTCATTTTATATCATTTACTATATTATGTTATTTTATTTAGTGTATTGTGATTAAGTAGAATATACATTATGATGCAGTAGATTATACACTATGATGTAGTAGAATAACACAGTGATGCACTAGAGTGTTATTGTGATGCAACAATATGATAACATTGAGAAGTAGCAGTATGTATAAAATTTTGATGCAGTAAATTAACATTTTAATGCAGTAGAGTGACGCAGTATAGTAACATTGTGATTTAGCATTATGATATCATTATGATGCACTAGTATGATAAAATTATGATGCAGTAGAGCAATATTGTGATGTACTAGAACAATATTGTGATACACTATGATGCACTAGCTATATAAATTGTGATGCACTATTATCTTTTTTGGATCACAATTACAATTTAGTGAATCACAGTTTATTATTCATTTATCGACAATAATAAAAAAACTCTTGGTACTAAACAGACACTGATCATTTATTACTAACCATCAATTCAATAGAATCTCATTGTTCATGAAGTATCCTCGGTATCTTTTCTATTCATATTTAATGCATCATGGTGTTATTGCTTAGTGCATCATGATGTATTAAAATGACAATGTGATGCAGCAGATTTCTGCATTATGATGCATTAGATTTAAACATTGCGATGTGGTTAATAACATTTTTGATGTAATAGATTTATACATTGTCATGTAACAGATTTATACATTGTCATGTAATAGATTTATACATTGTCATGTAATAGATTTATACATTGTCATGTAATAGATTTATACATTATGATGTAGTAGATTTTATCCATTGTGATGCAGTAGATTTATGACATTGATACATTGTGATGCAAAAGATTATTCATTATGATGCAGTAGATAACATTGTGATGCAGTGAAATTATACATTAGGATGCAGTAGATTCATAACATTAAATTTTACAAATATATAAAAGGAACATTCAAGTACTAACAGGGTATCAAATGTAATTCAATTATTAAATGTCAATAATGCTTGGAACATAAAAATGTGATTAAGGATAATTTTTAGTTACATCCGGCATTCGAAAGTAATGAAACGGTAAAAAACATTGTTTTTAACAATCCAAAAGTATAATCCGAAAATCCTTGTTACACGTTGTATAATCCTTTGATGCAATTCGTCTTTCAGTATACTCCTCATCAACAACTCGTATCTCATATTCTTATTTTTTGTTGCAGCAGATTCTTCAACCAAATTCCTTTGCTTTTTATCCTATATTTTTTTCTGTTCATGCATGTCTACTAACTACCTCTTGTTTTTGTATGCTTGTTCTTCGTTATTCCTACCTGTAACATGATCAAACAAAATCCATTCTAAAAATCTACTACATCACTACTTTTTATAAATAAGTACCTACTGCATCACTTCAATACACTAACTGCATCAAGCATACAAACACACACATAAATACTTTTCGACAAACGAGACGCATTGTGCGTAAACTAGTCTAACCACATATGCCACAACAAGTACCCACTACATCAATTCAATACACCAACTGCATCAAGCATGCAAACATACACACAGACACTTTTCGAAAAATAAAACACACTACGTGTAAACTAATCTAACCTCATATGCCACAAACAAGTACCTACTGCATCATTTCATCACACCAATTGCATCATGTATACAAACATACACACATATACTTTTTGACAACTAAAACACCTTATGTGTAGCCTAATATAACCTTATATGCCACATATAAACACCTATTGCATCGCACTTAAAAACCAAGTTATTCAGTAAAAAATAACTGTGATGCAGTATAAAATAACTGTAATGCAGTAGAATACTTTTAATAAAACATACCCTTCTTTTTTTACTTGTACTCCATATCTATTCAATAACCTTCTTTTCTTCTTCAGAGAAGGCTTTGTTCAAGATCACTTTCCTTGCACAAAACGGCGACACTAAGGCACTAGACGCTTTTGTTTTAACAAAATCACTAGCTGGCTGAAACAAGTTAATCAAAGGGGAAGTAAGGATCAAGATACTAAGACCTCATCGCCTCTATTAAGTGTAAGTTCGTAAATAGAGCAAAAGATCTGATGCCGGTTCTGTTGTAACTCTCCTTAATTGCACATGGGACACCATACAACTTTTTCCACCTATTGACAACATATGCACATTAGTGGTATTATCGATGTCATAAAAAAGAGTTATACAACAACACTAAGTTCATCAGATTCGTTGCAGGCGGGTTGGTTAACAAGTATCACATTGTAATTCATTAATACAGGTTGTTATGAACAACGTAAGTAACCTACTACATTACAGTTCATTTCCTACCACATTAAAGACAAAAGTAGGAAAGCAAAATCAATTTCTTTAAAAACGACAAGCCAAATTTACGCTAGCTCGTGCATATGATCAACCTAAGTAACCTACTACATTACAATTCATTTCCGACCACATCAGAGACAAAAGCAAGAAAACACAATCAATTTCGTTAAAAACGGCAAGCCATACTTACACTAAATCATGCATATGAACAACGTAAGTAACCTACTGCATTACAGTTCATTTCCTACCACATCACAGACAAAAACACAATCAATTTCGTTAAAAAACGACAAACCAAATTTACACTAAATAATTCCTATGAATAATGTAAGTAAACTAGTGCATTACAAATCATGACCTACGACATCAGAGACAAAAGCAGGCAAAGACAATCAATTTCATTAAAACCGGCAAGCCACATTTACACTAAATCATGCCTATGAACAACGTAAGTAACCTACTGCATTACAGATCATTTTCTACCACATCAACGACAAAAGTAGGCAAGCATAATCAATTTCGTTAAAAACAGCAAGCCACATTTACACTAAATCATGCCAATGAACAACGTAAGTAACCTACTGCATTACAATTCATTTCCTACCACATCAAAGACAAAAGTAGGAAAGCAAAATCAATTTCGTTAAAAACGGTAAACTAAATTTACGCTAACTCGTGCATATGAACAACGTAAGTAACCTACTGCATTACAATTCATTTCCTACCACATCAGAGACAAAAGTAAGAAAACGCCATCAATTTCGTTAAAAACGGCAAGCCATATTTACACTAAATCATGCATATGAACAACGTAAGTAACCTACTGCATTACAGTTCATTTCCTACCACATCATAGACAATAGATGATTTCACAACTTAGGCGCGTTTCTATATCCTATGCTCACTTCCAAAACAAAATCTCAATCGCGCTTAGGGAGGAAAAAAAGTCAAAAGGAAAGGTATGTATTGTATAATACAAACTCATAGCTGTGATATACAAACTTAAATATAATTTTCAAAACACCATCAAAAGCAGAGCATATAAACTAAAAACCTTAGAACTATTGCATCATAGACTTGTATCTAGTGCATCACACTCTTAAAACTAGTCATCAAACAGAAACATGTTACATTTTATATTGTGATGCAGTACACTAAGACAATGCGATGCACTTAATTGTTAACTGTGATCCACTAAGAATTACAAGTGCATCACATTGTATAAACTACTGCATCACAATGTAAAAACCTAAAAAACCTGCTGCATCATAATGTTTATTTCTAGTGCATCACACTCTTAAATCTAGTCATAAAACAGAAACATGTTACATTTTATATTATGATGCACTGGATAGAAAACTATATGATGTAGTACATTAAGAAAATGAGATGCACTCGGTAGGACATTCTGATGCGCTAAAAGAATCAAAAGTGGTACTAGAAATAAAACTCTTTTCTGGCAAGGTATGTATTGTATATTAATAAAAAATAGTATTTGTAAGTTAATCATATTGTATATTAATAAAAATGTTTTATTTAATAGCAAAAACATGTGGTTTTAGACTTGCTAAGTTGCTCGTGAACACGGTAAAAGCTCGAAACAAGTCGACCTTAAATAAGCTCGAGCCTTCTCATTTATCAAACGAGCTTGAGTCTAGTGTACTTAACAAGCCGAACCTAAGCTGTTAAAATTTGTCTCGCACCGATATTAACCTAAAACCACAAGGCTCGAAACAACCTTGAGCTTTGGAAGACTTAAGGTCAGCTTGACTCATTTCTATCCATAAATATATCATTTTAACTTTAATGCATTCCCAGCTAGGTATATTGAAAAGACTACTACCGGATTTGTGTACCCATATGTGCATACCATCCTAAACCCTATCTCATATTTTACCCATATTTTCATAACGAAACTTAACTTTTATTGACGCTACTGTCAAACTAATTCGTAACATAGTGCACACTTTAGCTTCTAAAACGGAGTGGTCCAGAGCTTGACGATAACATTGATGGGTTAGCGTTATAGTGGGTATGTGTCCGGGTTATGTACCTAACTGTTTAGTAATAGATCAATGGTTTATATCCGTCAAAACATCTTAGGTTGACATCATAAATATGGATCAAGATTACACCTTTTATCGACACATTAGATAAGCAAATCCATAACAACTAACAGGGGAATAATATAAATGGGAAGGGAACTATCAAAACATAACCACTTAAAAGAAGTTGTTTCACAAACTAACCGAAATTCATCCGTGGTTACACTAAATCAATAAGTGGCGCTACACCAATATAATAGGCATAGAGCAGCAAGCAATAATTTGAATGCTTATCAACCAAACACCGTAACTACTTATTAAATTTATGTCATAACAGGACCTACAAGTGTACAAAAACCAACCATGCTTCGTATAGACGTCGAATGAAGTTTCTAAAGGTTTGCTTACTTACCAGGATAAGTTAGATGAGAATAACGCTTCTGATGATTAGTGTGTTCAAGCTTCTTGTGTGACTTGGACCCACAATTTTTTTTAAAAAGCAAACGAAGATCTTCCTTCCAGGAGTGCTGAAATGCTCGAAACTTGAAAGTGAGTACCCTTTCTTTGAAATTCAGAAAACACTTCCTCATAGTAAAAATTTTCTTTAACACTGACGTATTAGTATCTCTACATATTCTGGTACAGTGAGATGTATTTGGCAATAAATTACTTAATTCATCATATGTGCTTTTTGTTGTAGCTTTGTTTGATGCCGACAAATAGTTATTTAACTCGCGTGGTTCAACAAAACATACAGTAACAGCCAAAACTGTATAACTATTACCTGTTGCAACTCCTAACATATTGTCACCGCCATGATCTTGAGAGCATTCGGCTTTCTCGGGTATTATATCCAAATTGACAGAAGAATCCCTAAGTACAACTGTTTGAGAGTTCATACTACTGTTGCACAAAACAACTGATTCTACGAACTTAGATGTTGCTGTGCCTAGACTTTCTCTGTCAAAATCTTCAACTCTGTTACATGATCCTCCAACATCAGGTGTCAACAACTTCAAATTGTTTTCAAGTGAATCGATTTCAGATTCAGTTATTTCAAGTGTCCTTGGAATGTTTGCTTTCCATACATGCAACTTGTCCATTGCGGTAGATCTTACAAAACCAGAAGCTAAAGCAATTGTATTATCTGACTGCAGCAGTTCATTAAATGCAGAGCTCAACGTAAGTAAGAAAACACAATCAATTTTGTTAAAAATAACAAACTGCATTTACACTAAATAATTCCTATGAACAACGTAAGTAAACTAGTGCATTACAATTCATGACCTACGACATCAGAGACAAAAGCAGGCAAAGACAATCAATTTCATTAAAACCGGCAAGCCACATTTACACTAAATCATGCCTATAAACAACGTAAGTAACCTACTGCATTACAGTTCATTTTCTACCACATCAAAGACAAAAGTAGGCAAGCAAAATCAATTTCGTTAAAAACGGCAAGCCACTTTTACACTAAATCATGCCTATGAACAACGTAAGTAACCTACTGCATTACAGTTCATTTCCTACCACATCAAAGACAAAAGGAGGGAAGCAAAATCAATTTCGTTAAAAACGGCAAGCCAAATTTACGCTAACTCGTGCATATGAACAACATAAGTAACCTACTGCATTACAATTCATTTCCTACCACATCAGAGATAAACAGGCAAAGACAATGAATTTCATTAAAATGGGCAAGCCACATTTACACTAAACCATGCCTATGAACAACATAAGTGACTTACTGCATTACAATTCATTTTCTATCACATTAAACAGACAAAAGCAAGAAAACACAATCAATTTCGTTAAAAACGACAAACCACATTTACACTAAACAATTCCTATGAACAACGTAAGTAAACTAGTGCATTACAATTCATGACCTACCACATCGCAGACAAAAACAGGCAAAGACAATCAATTTCATTAAAACGGGCAAGCCACATTTACACTAAACCATGCCTATGAACAACGTAAGTGACCTACTGCATTACAATTCATTTTCTATCACATTAAAGACAAAAGTAGGCAAGCAAAATCAATTTCGTTAAAAACTGCAAGCCACGTTTACTCTAAATCATGCCTATGAACAACGTAAGTAACCTACTACATTACAGTTCATTTCCTACCACATCAAAGACAAAAGGAGGCAAGCAAAATCAATTTCATTAAAACCGGTAAGCCATATTTACACTAAATCATTCCTATGAAAAACGTAAACCTACTGCATTACAATTCATATCCTACCACATCAAAGACAAAAGCACGTAAGCAAAATTAATTTCTTTAAAAACGGCAAGCCACGCTTACACTAAATCATTCCTATGAACAACGTAAGTAATCTACTGCATTACAACTCATTTTCTACCACATCACAGACAAAAGCAAGCAAACACAATCAATTTTGTTAAAACGGCAAGCCACATTTATACTAAATCATGCCTATGAACAACGTAAGCAACCTACTGCATTACAATTCATTTCCTACCACATCACAGTTATAAATTCTAGTTAAGGCATTTTATCAAACACCTTGTATGCAACTTTCTTAAACATCTTTTGCATCATATTTGTTTCTACATTTTGTGCCAGATCTAGAAGAAAACATACACAAACATACACATACACACACAATTCAATAGATTTGAAAGTCCACTTCATCATATTCAAAAAACGAACTTAAATTGATAAAAAAACAAGATCTTAGCAAACTAAAACTAATAAAAAGATGCAGTTTCAAAATTAGAGTTCATAAATAAACTTACGAGGCCGTTTATAATGCGCTGGATTTGAGTTGTAACCATTCGATTGTGACTTAAAGGTAAGATGTGGTAGAAAAATTTAACGATTTGATTATGATGAGATGAAGGAGTAGTGATTCGATTAGAGAGAAATATGATGTAGATGTGTGTGAAATTTTAGAGAGAGAAAGTGTGAATTTTTAGAGAGAAAGAGTGAGATCGAGATATGGTTCTCTCATTATGTTCACCCTTTGAGACTGTGTTGTGAAGTTTTTGTAATATTTTATTGTAAGTGATGAAGTAGAATAACATAGTGATGTAGTATAATAACATATTGATGCAGTACAATAACAGTATGATGTAGTAGAATAAACATACACACAGACACTTTTCTACGCATAAAACACTATGCGAGTAAAAAAAAGATCCTACTACATCACTGATTTACACCAGCTGCATCATATATATAAACACATACTAAACCACAGTTAGCGCATCACAGTGTAAAATTAGTGCATCACAGTTATAAAAATCTCATAGACACATTTTATCAAACACTTTGTGTGCAACTCTCTTGAACACTTTTTATATCTATTATTTTCTAAAAAAAACTTCCAGAACTAGAGGAAACTCATAATATTACATATCGTAACAATCAAGAAAAATGTATTAACTAAATACAAATAAATAGTCGAATTAAAATATAGTAAAATGACAAAAAAAGTTAAAAAAATAATAACAGATTAAGATCTTACAATCATTATTTGTTGTGATGAACTATTCGTTGATGATGAAAACTAATTATTCGTGGATGATGAACACTCATTAGTGATTGATAACTCTACCGAAATCTCAGTTGTTAACGATTGAATGACGTGAAGCTACGGTGGTTAACGGTGATAGATAAGGTGGTGAATGGTGGTAAAAACGGTGGTGAGAGGTGGGGTTATCGATTGAAGAAGATGAAGGAGGTGAGAGACGGGAGGAATGGTTGGATAGAACGAATGAAAAAAAGCAGAACTGGGAAAAAAGAGTTTATATACCCTGATGGTAAAATCACGAAAATACCCCTGCAGTTATAATTGAGAGGTTGGGTAGAGGGGGACACGTGTCAAGCTGTCATTGCTTCTTACCCTATTTATTATAACACTTTTTTTTATTTTTACCATCATATATTATATATAGTTTATAATATATTGATATATATATTACATATAATTATTATATTATCATCTATATATATATATATATATATATGTGTGTGTGTGGTGTGTGTGTGTGTGTGTTCGTGAGTGTGTGTGTGTGCGTATTTTTTATATATATATATTATATATATATATTTTTATATATATGTATACTTTTATCTATATGTATTTATATTTATGCTATATTAAATTATATTATATATATGTCTATATATATGTATTATGCTATCTATCTTTATATATTGTGTGGGTGTGTGTATATCATATATGTTATATTTACTATACTATATTTATATATATATATATTATTTATATATATTATTATAAATATATTATATATATATAAAGAGCATTAAAATTTTATGATAATATAAAAAACACTTTTTATGATTGAAAAGATTTTTTTTGCTAAATATCTGTGTAATTATTTTTTTTAAATAAATGGTGTAATTCGGGTTATTCGAGTCAACCAGAAAACCGAACCGAATTCAAATTCGATTTTCGGTTCAGTTCGGTTTGACCCAATTTTTTTAACCGAGCTAACCGAACCAAACTAATCGAACAACCCGTTAACCGAACCAATCAACACCCCTAACTTGATGTATTTAGGCCTAGTGTCATTCATTATGAGGCTTTAGCCTATTATAAATTTAATTAAAGGGCAGCCATGTTCATTTAATGCGCATTAAATGTGTCGGGTTTCTGACCGGGTCGACCCGCCGACGAGGTAGCCGGAACCAGTCGTTGACCCGGGTCCAACCCAATTTTTTTTAATTGCGCCGTAATATATATATATATATATATATATACTCTCACTATCTCTCTCGAGGAAAATGCATTCCAGATGGCTCTTTCTCATTATGCATGATTGCCATCTGGAATCCATCTTCGTTGATGGTTTATATGTTATAGATTCCATGAATTTTTTTTCTTTTCTTAATTTCTCACAATACAATCTAACGCAGGTACTCATCTTCTCATTCCAAAATCTATTATCGCATCCCCTAGATCATATTGGGGTTTTGGGGGTTTCGTTGTTGCGATGGTTGTAGATGGCTGATATTTTGTTATTGTCTTTTAGGGTTTGCAAACCCTAGCTAGCCACAAACGGCCTACTCACAACTCTCTTCGATGCCGTCGATGTCTACGTTGCCGCTAATCATGGTGTGTGACGTTGGTCATCGATTTGTGACGTTGGTGAGCTTATTGGGTTGATTTGTGGTGTTTTCAGCATTGGTTACATTTCCTCATACGCCTTTAAATCGTAAGTCATTCTACATTTTGGTTTGAATTTTACACAATGTATTAGCTCAAGTAACTGATCATTTTTGGCTTATCCATAAGACTGCGGTTGCCTATATTTTGTGCTTATGCTTAAGCTAATGTAAATTTAGAAGCCTATTTTTTTGGCTTATTAGCTTATTGAGTTGAGTTTTAGTTTATTAAATGCTGTAGCTCAACTTGATAAGCTTATAAACCGAAAAGAGTGCGTTTATGAGCTTTTCCTACTTTACTTAAGCTCATACACCCGTTATGTAAGCTAACGCAAACACGCCATTAGTTTGTGAAGCTTGATATTGAAACATGTGTTTGGTGAAATCTGATTATGGTAGCCAAAAATTGATAAGATAAGATTGGTTTAAGTAATGTGGTTGTACTTAGAACCGTCTGTATCTTGGCGAGGCGGCCTTTTATGGTCGCAGCCATAGTGGACATGCTCTTTTTAATCTGTTGTTAGCCTGACTGATTCAGGCTTCCTTATACTTTGGGCTTATGCTTCTTCGATGCCACCGATCATTTCGTTGTCGCTATCCATGACGTGTGATGATAGTGATGGGTGTGCAATGATGGTGATAGGCTTATAAGTTGCAAAATAAGCCAAAAGATAATTTATCTGCATTTAAATTATATCAGACCATAGCTTACCGAGGCCCATATTTTGGCAAGAAAGCCGTACGCGTATGCTTATGTTTCCCTTTCTTGACGCTCCAAGCATTACTGAAACGTTTTTCTTTCGCTGTGTACATGTGCTTATTAGCACTGTTATTGAATGATAAAAGGTTTTGACAAGCTTAAACATAGGCGATGAAGATAGTGTAGCGTTTACGCATTTATTACATGTGTCTTGGCGAGGCAGCACGACTACGTGTTTGCAGCTATGGCGGGTCGGGTACATTCTAATCCCGACCTGTAATCGCAACTCTGAGCCAAAAAGTTTAAAAGCCCTATAAAGTTTTTTTAATAGATTTTTAAAATGAAAGGGTTTCATGAAAAGTGTTGACACAGATATTTGAAATAGATGGGATGCGAGAATGGAATAATTGGCTGCCGTATGTTGCTATCGGCTTCACTATTCACCTAGGCAACTGATTAGTTGTGTTCTTGCCGCACGTTCTTTGTGTGCCTGTTGTTTGTGTTGTTCAGGTGATGATGATACTTTACTACCAAAACACTGGCTGTATTTTGTCGTTTAATGTGATGACTTTGGTAGTATGTATAATGGTTTCAATTGAAGTTGAGATTGCGCGTATATTGGTAGGGTAACCTATTGAGGCTATAACCATTGCGAGTGACATTAATAGTTTCTCTGTTGTGGTTACAGCCACGGCGTCCTTGATCGAATAATAGCTTTTATTTTGAAGGGATTTACAATATATTAATGTGAATGTCTGGTATAAACTTACCCTTTTCAACTTATGTCCAAACTGCTCAAACTCCTTAGATAAGATAGTCAAACAAGAAATAAGCCGAAAGATAATTTATCTGCATATATTTTATATCAGACCATAGCTTACCGAGGCCCATATTTTGGCAAGACAGCCGCACGCGTATGCTTATATTTCCCTTTCTTGACGCTCCAAGCATTACTGAAACGTTTTTATTTCGCTACGTACATGTGCTTATTAGCATTGTTTTTTAATGGTAAGAGGTTTTGACGAACTTAAACATAGGCGATGAAGATAGTATAGCGTTTACGCGTTTATTACACGTGTCTTGGCAAGGCAGCACGACTACGTGTTTGCAGCCATGGTGGGTCGGGTACATTCTAATCTCGGCCTACAATCGCAACTCTAAGCCAAAAATTTTAAAAGCCCTATAAAGTTTTTTTAACAGAATTTTAAAATAAAAGGGTTCCATGAAAAGTGTTGACACGGATATTTGAAATAGATGGGATGCGAGAATGGCACAATTGGTTGTCGTATGTTGTTGTCGGCTTCACTGTTCACCTAGGCAACTGATTAGTTGTGTTCTTGCCGCACGTTCTTTGTGTGCCTGTTGTTTGTGTTGTTCAGGTGATGATGATACTTTACTACCAAAACACTGGTCGTATTTTGTCGTTTAATGTGATAACTTTAGTAGTATGTATAATGATTTCAATTAAAGTTGAGATTTTGCGTATATTGGTAGGGTAACCTATTGAGGCTGCAACCATTGCGAGTGACACTAATAGTTTCTGTGTTGTGGTTACAAACATAGCGTGCTTGATCAAATAGTAGCTTTGATTTTGACGGGTGTTACAATATATTCTTAAATTTAATCTAAGGGCAGCAATGGTCCATTAATACGCATTTAATGTGTCGGGTTTCTGACTAGGTCGATCCGTCGATGAGGTAGCCGGAACCGGTCGTTACCCGGCAGAACCCGCCAGAATTTCCAGGTTATTACTTTCTCTCTCGACAAAACACGTAGCAAGGTACGTGTCATCTTCTCCCCCCCTCTCCTTCACATACACTCCTTCTGGGATTCTTTTCACCGCTTCATTCTGGGATTCTTTGGTAACGCCGTCTGTTGGGTGGTACTATGTTGATTGCTCTCTGACCATAGTTGGGGCTTGCTTATAGTTTGACCATTAAGCTGGGTATGTGGTGGTGTATCATTTTCAAATGCATGAGATGTTGGTCTGGAAATGTACCTCCTGCGTGTTTAAGGGGTTTTCCCCTGTACTTAAAAGAGTCTGTGATGATAACATTTGAGCGTCCCTAAGAGGTTTTAGTAAAATTATATTACGTGCGTCTTGGCGGGGCAAGTTTGCTAACTTCGCAGCCATGGCGGTCGTATCCTCATATGTGATTACTCACTTATCTGAGCCTTAAAATGGAAAAATAGTTAGCCTTTAAGCATGACTGCCTTTAAAGATGTTTTTATATTTGTTTTCTGTGGTCATTAGAGGTTTTATCTCTGTTTATAAGTATTAAAGGGAAACAAATTGCCCAACCTGAAATTAGTGGTCGTGTTACAGTACAGCCGTTGTCTACGGTTTTAAATACTCACCTACGTATCGTGCCAATTCTGATCCTCGAGGTAACTGCAACTTCTTCTTCTTTCCTTTTTTTAAAAGTCCATGTGTTTTTTTGTGTGCCTCAATTTCTTTCTAGAAACAGCACCGCGCGCTCAAGGAGATACTTCGGATTGTGTGAAACGCAACTTGAAACCTAACACAGAGGTTCCTTGAACTTTAAATTCATTGCATATAATGAAGTTGAATAAATGGCTGATGTCAACAAAGCACCATTACTAGGTAATTTCATTCTTTATTTCTCTGTTGTATACTTATGGTTTGATACTGGCCTTCATTTTTTTTGTAACACCCTCAAATTGGGTCGCAGCGGAAAGTATGTCTAAGAGCGTTACTTCATAATACCATTGCACAAGATGTGAGAGAACGACCTCTAAATGAGTTATTTGAAAAGTAATATTTGTAAAATTTGGACTCCAATGCATATCAGATAAGTCAAGCATCTATATCACCTGATAAAAACATGCTTAAAAGTGTCAACATAAAGTTAGTGAGTTCATAGATTTATGTAAATGTAAATGTTAGATCAAAGATTTGTAAAGTGTGGATAACCATTTCAATCCTTATAATAGTCACAAAAAGTAAGTATAAATGTTGAAATCAAAGATTTATAAAGTGTGTATGACCATTTCAATCCTTATAATAGTCACAAAAATGTAAGTATAGTTGTAGAACCAAAAGAGTATAGTGTCTACTGCTTCACCACAGTATCATGAAAAATGTTTAGTAATCAGTAATGTTCAACAAAGTAGTGTGGACCACAAGATTTCGAAGTGTATGACATTGTAACACATACAATATCACAAAATTTAATTACGACTGCACTAAGCTCATGAAACTGACGCTAGGACATGTATGTTTGCAATTTAATGCCAATGAATGCCTGTGTAGATGTCAACCCGTAACATCCCAAATCCGACATGGTATACGTCCTTTAGTTCAATCCGTCGAACTAGTGAGCGCTACTCACCCGAATGGGGATGTCAATCCCAAATAGATCTATTTATAACACTCGCGCTTACACAATGTAATTAACAGTTCATGATAATGGGCAGTGTGGGTTATTGGTACTTAGGCACACTACGTAATTATTGTAAACAGTGAAAAGTGTTGTACTTGTGTCCTTTTGTAAAATGAGCAATGTATCCCTCCGCGAGATATGTAGATGAGTATGAAAACGAGTATGTAAATGAGTATGTAAACCAGCTTGTAAACGTGTATGTAAACGAGTTACGAAATCAAGTATGTAAACGAGTTTGCAATGAGTTTGTAAATGAGTATGTAAACAAGTTTGTAAACGAGTATGTAAATGAGCATGTATTCTCCCCCAAAATAGTTCAAAACAAGTAAAATAAGGGTCATGAAACTCACCTTACACAAAGTAGTGATTCGAGAAATAATCAACAAGTATAAACGTGCGACCAGTTCCTAAACGCAACCAATCGAGACCAAAAGTGCAAAGTTGACGAGAAAAAGAACGAGACCCATTCTATAAGCTTCACCCCAACATCAACATGTTCCATCGTTTGTACGTATATATTATCAACTAACCACCTCTAGTTACATCTATATGTCTACTGCTATTTTTGAACCAAAAGTTTATATACTTAAGAGAAATGACATCTTAATTTTTTTATCATAAAACTCAAGTAATGAAAGATTGAATAACAATGACGTGATTTCATTTGTGAGAAATAAAGACTTAATATATATATTTGACTTATTAACTAAAATTTATCACTTGCATAAAGTTAAACAAAATATTTGTTTTGTATGAAAGCGAAACTAAACAAAGTATTACGAAACAAAAAAATTAACAGACAATTTGAAAATAATAACAAAAGCATTATTTAGAGATTTCCAAAATAAAACATGACTAAGGTTCAACTAATCAGATTTTCATACTAACTGATGAATTCATTAACTACATATTTTGAAAGCAACTCACCAAACATAAATTTAAAAATGTTGTTTCACACGTATGCAAAGAGATCAACTACATCTTGCAAAAAAAATTAATAAAGTAAAGATTAAATTAAAAACTAGGATATTTATATAAAAAATATTACGATGGATCATTTTTTGCAGGTTGAGGCGTGTTGGATGTGCAGCCACCGACTCTCATTGAGTTTGATGTCGGCTCTTTTTTTTTCTTAACCAACATATAACCTAAACAAAATGGACTTATGCCACATTTTGGCTGAAAGTGGGATGGACAGTTGGCTTTGGCTGGGCCTGTTGTGGCAAAATAAGGCTTGGGCTGGGCTTCATTGTAGGCTGAGTAATAGGCTTTTCTTTGGCTCTTTTCGGGCTTAAAACATCTTTTAGTTTTTCGATAAATGCTCAAAATTTAATGTAATAACAAATATTTACGTAATAATCATAAATGTAAATTCACATGACCTACGTAACATTTTTATGACATTTAACACATACTTGTTAAGAATAGACTAAAATTTTATTTTATTTTATTTTTTTGAGTAAAGAGATTATACCCGGTGAAAATATAAAAAAATTAATAATAATAATAATAATTTAAAGTAAAAATAATAATATGTTACGAATAGGCTACACTGAGTCTAGAGTTGGTGTGCGTTCAAAGACATTTTTCAGTGTGCGCGGGATAGCATCCCGGTTTTATGTCAAATCAACCACTTAACTTATAAAAGTCAAAATAATGCACGTAAAGGTTAAAATTATGACTTGAAATTTACGGGATGTGACATACTTTCCCCGTTAAAAGAGCTTCGTCCCGAAGCTCACAGTGTAGCATTCGACGATGGTTTAGGGCCGACGACAAGATGTGGATATCTCTTTCGGATTTGATCTTCACGTTCCCAAGTAAATTAAGGACCTCTTCATGAATTCCAACGTATTTTCACAATCGGGATACGGCTTTGTTTTAAATGTTTGACCCCACGGTTCATAATTTCAACCCGTTCTTCTATAAAGTGAAGCTTGTCGTCGATTTGTATTTCATTTAATGGAATAGCAAGTGTTTCGTCAGATAAACACTTGTTCAAGTTCGACATGTGAAAAATACTATCAACTCTGCTTAGTTGTTCTGGAAGTTCGAGTCGATAAGCAACAGTTCCAGCTTTAACAAGAATCTTGAAAGGTCCAATATAATACGGGTTCAGCTTTCCCCATTTTCTAAAACGTATCCTCACATATGCGTAACTCTGTTAGCGTTTACGAGCAACCTGTATTTTGTTGCGTATCCGAATGATCTTCTTAGTCGTTTTACGGTTAAGCTTCGACGCCAGCGAGTTGACTACCCCAACCTTGGTCTAGCAGATTGGTGATTGACACTCTTGGTCGTAAAGTGTCTTGAGCGGTGCAACCTTGTTGCTGGTACAGTAACTGTTGTTGTAAGAAAATCCAATTAAACGTAGATTAGTATTGCAACTGCTTCTATGGTCAAGTTCGTAGCATATCCGACATAGTCTGTATACTTTGCTCGCTATGGTGGTTGATAAACACAATGCACCTTGTACCATATAGGTGGTGTTCCAAATCTTCAACGCAAGGACTATAGCTCCTAGCTTTAGGTTATGTGTCAAAACGTTTTCGAGGAGTTCAGTGAAATAACTAAATAGGATAGAAGATAAATACCAAATAAAAGGCAAAATATAAAATGTTTGCAATGTGCATGTAGGTAGGGATCGAGTGTCATGAGAACCCTTGATGAAAGGATAGAGATAAGAAAACATACGAAAATTGAGAACTAGTGAGTTGTACTAATGATCAAAGAAGTACATATCAAGTAACATCACGCATCAAGATCGAAGTATGAAATAATAAATGTGAACAAAAGAAACCAAAGGAAGAGTACTAATCTCCAAAAAGAGTAGTCGTCAATGTAAAGCTACATCGAGTATAATGATTTATTATTCGATTATAATGATTTTTGAACAAGGAATGCTAAAAAGAAAAGATTAAATATATTTATAAAAAGAAGCAAATGACCATTGATCGATACAACGAAAGAATCATTAGATCATAAAAAAATGATCATAGCATCGCAAGGGAAACCAATGAGAGTATATAAAGAAACAATAAAAGATATTACGAGCATGTAATGTACGAACATGTCAATGACTTAAAAGTGCACGTAAAAGAAGATTCGTACAGATGGAATAACGATCAAAAGAATGAATATAGGAATGATCCGTATAAACAAATTTCAGATTAAAAAAATACTGGGAATTATCTGTACGGGCAATCAAACAAACGAAAGAACCAATTGATCATATAAATAGTAGAGAGAAGTAAGTATCAAGGATATCTGTAAAAATATAGTAACATTCAAAAAAGAAATGAACGCAAATAATTATTCGATCAACAAAATAAACATAGAGAGTCATTTGTTCTACAGATTACAAACCAGAAGACTATAGAAAGTCATCTTGTACAATTAATCGATGCAAGCGAGAAAACTAATACAAATAGCTAGAAGAGACATATCTCAAAGAAACAATATATCAAGGATGCTAAACGAGATAGGTGCATTAATTGTACAAACAATTAATTATTAAGAAGAACCAAATGGCTAAAACAAGCACATAATAAGAAAATTGTATATCAAGGATGTTAAAATAGGATATGTGAAATTAATTGTACAAACATCTAATTATTAAAGTGAGTGGAAATATCTATACCATAAAGCGAATAATACATCGAAAGTTTTCAAAGAAATATTTTAAATACAAAGGTCATCATTAGCTTTAATGGTCGAGATTCTCTCTTTGGAGTGGGGGCTGTTGGTTGAGTCGTACCCAATGATGTTTTAGTCGAAAGGTGTGAGCTTTATTAGCGTGGTCTGTCTCAAGGGTCTTTATGCGTGATTTGTTCTCG